>PPHD01000949.1:0-50052 GCA_002909625.1 Bambusicola thoracicus
TTCTTTTCTTTTCTTTTTCTTTTCTTTTCTTTTCTTTTCCTTTTCTTTTTTTTCTCCTAGTCTTTACATTCACAAAAACAGTTTTATCTGGGGAGCACAGTGGTAATAATATCAGTTCCAATTTTTACACAGTAAAATGTTTCCAAGAGGAGAATGTCCTTGACTTAAAACAATGCTTATTCTGAACGTATTCATATGAATATAAATATTGGTAGTATCATCAATGAAAACTGATGCTTATTTTTCCAAACTGGCCCATGTGGCTCAAAAGCCAGAATAAGGAAAGAATCCTCCTGATCCATTACTGTGCTATTAGTAGGGCCCATGCCCAGGTCTGTTTTGAACATGCTCACAGTCTACTGACACCTCCACTGCACAGCGGGAACTCACGCGTGTGACAGCTAGATGCTGTGTGCAAGGGGTCTTGTGGGGACTAGTTTTACTCTCAACCAGTCTCTTAGGCATCAAAAGAAAGCACAGTCTTTTACTTACCCTGTGATAATGTTATTGTAACCCTGCATCAGTGACAGGGCAACATAGTCTCACATGTATGTGTACATAGAATCATAAAATCATAGAATCACTCAGGTTGGAAAACACCTTAGAGATCATTGAGTCCAACCACAACCTAACCATACTACCCTAACTCTAACAACCCTCCACTAAATCATGTCCCTGAGCACCACATCCAAACGGTTTTTAAACACATCCAGGGGTGGTGACTCAACCACCTCCCTGGGGAGCCTATTCCAGTGCTTAACAACCCTTTCAGTAAAGAAGTTTTTCCTGATATCCAACCTAAACTTACCCTGGCGCAACTTAAGGCCATTTCCCCTTGTCCTGTCACCTGTCACCAGTGAGAAGAGACCAATAAACCATATAGAATCACAGAATCATAAAATCATAGAATCCTTAGAGTTGGAAGGTACCTCTGATTGCCATCTAATCCAACTGCCCTGCAATGAACAGGGACATCACAGCTATACCAGGTTGCCCAGGACCTTATCCAGCCTCATCTTGAAAGTCTCCAGGGACATGGTATCAACAACATCACTAGGCAACCTGTTCCAGTGCCTCACCACTCTCACTGTAGAAGACTTTTCTTATATCCAACCTAAATCTATCTTTGAGCTTGAAGCCATTTCCCCTTGTTCTGTCACAACAGACACTGCTAAAAAGTCTGTTCCCTTCTTTCCTGTAGCTCCCCTTTAGATATTGAAAGCCCACTCTCAGGTCACCTCACAGCCTTCTCTTCTCCAGGCTGAACAGCCCCAGCTCTCTCAACCTGTCCTTTAGGAGAGGTGTTCCATCCCTTGGATCATTTCTGTTGTATACTTCCAGTATATACCTGTGAAGTTTTGTTTCTAAAGACATCGTTTAGTTTCCAAATAAGGAGAGTGTAAGAGAAGATTCAATCAACTGTGACCATCTCAAGCTGGAATTCAGTCCATATCTGTGATCTCAGCTTCCTATTAATTAATGCAGAGAAACAAGAAACAATTTATCTGATCTGCAGCACACAGTCTAACAGCTGAGAAGAATCAGCCCCTGGAAGTGCACATATGAGTATTTGACTTTAGCAGTTGAATGGGCCAAGTAATTCCTTGTGACTGCACTTGTGTTTAAAACACTTTACAGGATTCACACGGCTCTGTTAATCTTTTTTGACAGTCAGAGGACACCCTCTTTAATTATTGATCAGATAAGCAAAGTTTTCCGAAAGATAGCACCTTTAGGAAAAAATTGCCTTCTCTTTGGTTGTGTATAATTGCTAGTCAATATAGTAGGTCCAGTGTTACTATCTCCTAAATTACCTGATTTGACCAGAGTAGACAAGACTAGACTAGACCAGACTATGATATTTCAGAATAAAGCTTATTAATGAGGGCATTGACCAAATGCCTCTTGAGCAGTGACAGGCATGGGGCACCAACCACTCCTCCAGTGTTTGACCACTGTTACGGTAAAGAAGTTTTTCCTAGTCTGAATACCTAGTCTGAATCACTAAGTCAGTGTCAGATAGTATGACTTAATTTATTCATCGTTATATATTCAAGTTGAGTTAAAAGCTTTGAATTCAATTAACTATTGCAGTTACTAAAGACTTTGCTTTTGGTGTCAGACACATTAATCTCAAAAAAACATTTATTAATAAAATCTATTAACAAAACAAGTGGGAAAAGGCCAGTGCCTCACGTGTAAAACAAATTACAGTTTCAATGATCAATCACAACGCACAAGAGTATATGAAAATCATTTTCCTTCCCAAGAATCTGTTACAATATACTTGGGCATTTTACTAGAATGACGTTTTAAAATTGCTAAAGCTGTTTTTCCTGATTATTATTTTCCCTTGTTATTCACACACTGACCATGATGCCATAAACCAGATCAGAAAGTATATTTGTAACATGTCAAATCAAGGAAAGGTAGTTTGTCCACCTGTTTCAGCAGTGTCAGAGCACACGTTCAGCCTTCCCATGACTAAGTGCTGAATTCAGGGTAGAATCATTAAGAAGTCTGATTATTGCTAGAATCATTTCTGTTGTTTGTCACAGAGACACACGAGAGTAGATTCAGCTTGCAGATTAAAACTTCAAAATTCAGCTGACCAAATGCAGTGATCTAGTTTTAGGTGAGTTTGAATAGCCTTTGAATTTCTAGTGACTGTAGTGGCATCTTGGTCACCTGGAACACATACAGGTGTTTTGACGTGGATCTGAATTTGCTTCTTTCTGGATACTGGATAAGGATTTGCACAAATATAGCCTGCATGCTACTTGCTGCTTCAGTTCAAAGGCTAGTACGTGCAGTATCTCAAAGGACTACTCACAACCTCCAAGATGTATTTTTAGCAATTTCTGGTTCTAAATTTTCGTATAGTTCCCATCTCTCTATGTGGGTAGGGATATAAGAAGGAAGCTACCTTTTTGCTTCCATAAATGCTTATGATTTCAGCACTGGTGTGGCCGCACCTCGAGTACTGTGTTCAGTGTTAGGTCTCTCACTGCAAGAAAGACATCGAGGCTCCGGAGCGTGTTCAAAGTGGGCAACGAAGCTGTGAGGGGTCTGGAACACAAGCCATATGAGGAGCGGCTGAGGGAGCTGGGATTGTTCAGTCTGGAGAAGAGGAGGCTCAGGGGAGACCTTATTGCTCTCTATAACTACCTGAAGGGAGGCTGTAGTGAGCTGGGGGTCGGCCTCTTATCTCGTGTAACCAGTGGTAGTACTAGAGGGAATGACCTCATGTTGTGCCAGGGGAGGTTCAGGCTGGACGTTAGGAAATATTTCTTCTCTGAAGTGGCCAGGCACTGGAATGGGCTGCCCAGGGAGGTGGTGGAGTCACCAACCCTGGAGGTGTTCAAGGAATGTTGCGCTGAGGGACATGGGTTATTGAGAACTATTGGTGATAGATGGGCGGTTGGACTGGATGATGTTGTAGGTCTTTTCCAACCTTGGTGATTCTATGATTCTGTGTTTCTAAGACTCAGCATCCAGGTTTATGACACCTGAAGGAACCCAGCTAATGTTTCAGATCTGTTTCATTTAATTATTTATTTATGTGGCTTCCAGATTCATTAAATTCATTCTGTAGTTGTGAATGAGTGGGAATTTTCCCATGTGAGACTGGAATGGAGTTCTCACTCTGACTAGGCTGAGTGACTTGATTAGATATGAACAGTAGTGTCCCCCTGAGATTGGAGACTTCAAGGCCAAGGTGCCTACTCTCCTTCACTAGTGTTTGTCCTTGGACAGAGCCTGGAGTAGCCATTCCTGGTAAAGGAAATGAAAGTGCAGGCAAGTGTTCTCTGTGAGAAGGAGTGATTACTACTGCTACTGATGCTGCTCTTGGTTCCTGAACAAGCCAAGCATGGAAACATGCTTTTTAGAGTACACCTGTGTTCCTGCGTTGGTATCTGATCTATGCTTTTGCTGCCAATAGTGACCCTAATTTATTTTTATGGAAGTTTTGTTGTCAAAGTAAATCTTTCAGAAGGGTTTTGTTTGTCAGTCCTGTGCAAAAAAAAAAAAAAAAAAAAAAAAAAATCACTTTCATCACTTTCTTTCCTTCCCACATCTGCTCTACAAGTTGGATGTCTCAGTAAGTCTGGTAACTGCATCTGTGGATCAACACTCTTTCAAAGGCCTTACTTTCCTGGATTATATTCTGCGTAGCCTTCTTATCCCTCACAAGATCTGTCAGAAATGCAAGTTTTGAATCCCTGGACAGCAGTCCAGAGGCATAGATAGTTCAGAAGAACAATTCCCGAAGGTACTGTGCTAACATTACTGTTGTCAGCATAGTTTCTTGTGATGTTGCTGCCAATGATCTCATCAGCTTTTAAATTAAGGCACTTATCAGTATGGAACGGCTTTTGACCAGTAGCAAGTCATGGGCTGAGAAGAATAACGTTTAAAATACACAGTATTATGGAAGAAATTCAAAACTCTGAAGTATCTTAGATGATCTTGTAAAAATCAGAAATGAACTAGAAATGCTGGATTCATATGAAACCGAACTAAAAAAAGTTATTTCAAAACTTGCTAAAGGGAGCAGTCCAGTAATGGGAAATGTGAGCAGATGGAAAAGGCTTCCCATGTCTCTTTTGTATGTTTCTCTATCAAAATAACAATAGACCAATTGTGTCCAAGAAATAGGATTTGTGAGCTAGGAATGCATTTAAAAAAAAAAAAAAAATCAGTAATGCTGGGATTGGTATATATGCAAAAGGTGGTGTTTGGGCTTTAATTCCAGTCTGATTCCTTATGCTCAAAGAAGCATTCAGCTTTAAGTGCTTTATCCAGTTTGTTTCATTGCTGTGTCAGATATGGAATAAGTAACATGCTGTTACAGGTTGGGTTTTACAAAGTGAACATCAGCAATGCACTTGTAAGAGTACTTAGTCATCTAATTATAGTCCCAAATGGGGTTTTACCAGCTGGTCCAAATGAATCAAGTTGTAAACCCTGGAGGTATTTAAGAGACGTGGACAAGGCACTAAGGGACATGGTTTAGTGATGGGACTCTGTAGGTCAGGTAGATGGTTGGACTTCATGACCTGGAAGGTCTTTTCCAACCTAAATGATTCTGTGATTCTCTGGGGAATTTCTGTTCTTTTCTGAAACTTATACCACCATTTTGCAGCTTTTGCTTACCCTTTTCAGATCCTAGTATAGCCAAATCTCTAAAAGTTTCATAAATATACCTTGCGTGTTTTACAAAGCATATCCTTCTTTTATAATCTGATTTCCATTGCAACTCCTGCCTATGGCCTGGAGTCCATGCATTGCAAATATTTATCAAGTCATGGAATCCCAGGAATGTCCTCCCCAAAAAAGCGTCAGTAAAAATGCTGGCACTTGACCATATTAAGTGGTTAGTCTGATTTTAACCAGTTTGAAAGTACAGCATGCCCATGTGCTGTTCTTCTGCCCTACGCAGTAGAAGGGATTGGCCATTCAGAAAGAGGTTGGTAGTCAGTACACTTTTCCGACCATACTCTGCACCTCATCACCATAGTCTGGCCTTTTTTCTTAATTGTCTAAGCTTGATTTCAGCTCTGAATCATTTCCAGTACAGAAGAATGCTTTGGAAACCTTACAGCCATGGGCTTTGATTAGCCTTTCTTCTTAAGGCAAAGAAAGTGGACCATGGTCTCATGCTGAAGTGAAACAAAAGATTAAATTTGAACACTACCTGTTGAAAGCCCTGTGAAGTTAGGGTTAAAGACACTGTGGGCAATCACAGGGAACTGAGTGCTGAGTTCAAGTGACAATCAGGATTTACTCTACAGTGAAGATACTTTAAGAGTTGGTTTTGTCCTAAAAGCTCCTCAAAATCCATAAAGCTCTGTCATTTCAAGTATATCGATCCAGTGCTGACATGTTTTGTTTATATAGACTGAAGCAGGCACTGATGCTAGCAAAGACAGATCCATATTACTCTCTCACTCCTGTCCTGTGTGTAACATGTCAACTGGCATGTGTTATGGTCATGTCTTAAAAAGTCACCTTGTTTCCCAGGCCTGGTAATCCTTTGCTGAACAAGACAATTCCAGGGGCCCTATTCCTTGGGATCATACAGGACTTCAGTGGGTGAAAACAAATGTCAATTACCTTCAGTCTTCATTTTCACAGCTCTTTTCTCATGATGCTTTGGAGCTTTCTACAATTTGTTTTTTAGTGCCAGTAAAAAGAAAGACATGGAGATCATCATAACTGATTAATCCTTTATTAGGTAGTTCAACATCTTGAACCAGGACTTGATTATAAATGCTGTGGCAAAGCATGTAACATCTCTAGGCTGGACATCTATCAACCAGAAAATATCTTTTTTCTTGATGGTCAAGGCTAATGACTGATTTGTAGTGTGGAGTATAACAAGCGGTTACACCAGATTTGAATAGATACAGATTTATTACATCTACTTAATATACAATCTGTCAAAGTTTGGTTAACACATACGCTGATTTATGAATGGAAATCAGACAGGGGTTTTGGAAAACAGCCTATTTTTACCCTCACAACAGCTAACCAAATGCCCAACAGTTGAATTTTCAGAGAGATAAAATGCTTTTGGTAGAGCTGAAGTCTTTCCTAATAGTAGTTACATGCATTTTTGCACTTCACACACAAGAAACAAGAGCAGACCAAACAAAACCTTTCTCACTCAGGTCACCTCGGCTGTCTTTTCTGTAACATAATGTCTGTGTGCATTTTCCAAAACCCAGTAGTTTCATTCTCTCCCTCTTAGCATGGAAACAATTCCTCCTTCCTCCCCAAAAACAATCAAAAAACCCCACCCCCCAAAAAGAAAGCTAGTACCAAATGATCAATAAAATAGGCACAAAAATGTGTGACTTATTACATTTTATGCTTCATCCTGAAACCATTATAAAAGTTCTTACAACATTTTGGCAGTCATTTCTAAAAAGCTGCTCCGTATTGGAGAGGGAGCATATGTACCATGTGATATGACATCTGCCACAGTAAGTAAGCTTTTAATTGAATATTTGAGGAAATAAACATGTAAAACCCATGTAACTTGATGTCAAATAAGTTATTGTTGCCTCAAGGCTTTCTTGATTTTTTCCATTTTTATTTTTTCAGGAAGGTTTGAAATGTTGTACATATTGGAGACGGGAGCACTTCACATACAGTCGTCCATCAGGATAGAAAACATAACGCTGTATTATTGCTGCTACAGCAGCCCTCCCCAAAATCTTGGCAGTTATCAAAGTGGCATTTGGGATCTGAGATTAACAATGTCTCTGCTCACATCTAAATATATATATTGAGCGCAGAGAGGAAGAAAGGGAATTGACACACATTCAATTGACTGCTATACCAGAACTAACTAGAAATGTCTTCCTTGCATTACCTCTATGCATGTTTTCACTTCTGTAACCCTCCCCAACAAGCAATGTTTCTTTTTTTTTTTTTTTTTTCCCCATATCCTTACAGTGTTCATACCTCACAGGAAGTTTTGCCGCTCATAAAGGAATGATGTTGCTCCTTCCCTCCCTAACCCAACCATCCCTCAGTTCCCCTCATCTTTTCTTTCTCCAGTTCTGCACACTGTCTTCAGGTAGAGTGTGAGTGGAACAAGAGAACAACTCCCAAGTAGGAAGCATATCCCATAGGCATATCTTTCAGCTTCCCCTCCCATCTGTAGAATGTACCAGTTATTTTAAATGTCCTTGGTTAGGTGTCTGCTGATGGATATATTCATTCCTGTGGTGGGAAGATACAGTGAGTTTTTCTCACCTGTTCAGTACCTACGAGCGAGGAAGTGATATTGCAGGTCTCATTCTTGTTTGAGTAGCCCATGCTGGTGGCACCAGTGGGTCTCCTCAGGCAGTCTGCTCCTCATTCTGCAAGATCAAGCTTTCTGTCTGACCCTCCTTCACTTTGGTGACATCATTGTCAGAAGTGATGATCTGTGCTGCTTATTTCAGGGTGGTTCCTTTCATCATCACGTTTATATCCATATGACACATCCACACAAGATTTAATAGAATCATAGAGTCACAGAATATTCCGAGTTAGAAGGCACCCGTAAGGATCATTGAGTCCAACTCCTGGCTTCACACAGGAACACCCAAAAATCAGACCATATGTCTGAGAGCAGTGTCCAAACTCTTCTTGAATTCAGGCATCTTGGGGCTGTCCACTGCTCTGGGGAGCTTGTTCCAGGGCCTGAGCACCCTCTGGTGAAGAACCTTTTCATGATATTCAGTCTGTTTTGAATTAATTTACTGGGTAGTATTTTGTGAGTCTTGGAAACCAGATGCTTTACAAAAAATCCCCAGACCCTTGGTATAATGAGCCTAATTCTCATTTCACGAGTGTTGAACTTACTCCCTTGTAATTCACTTGGACCAGGTCCTCTTCTCATGAATGCCATAAATTTTGATTTCCACAAGCTCACCTTCAAAAGAAATGAAAATCTGGACCAAGGGATTCTCTCCTCCATTAGTTTGGCCTTTCTGCTGTATAATATGGTTACCCATATTTGCCATGCTCATTACTTATTGGCCATGAACCCAACATCTGACTGTTTAAAGAGTTTTGTCTAAGTAATTACTTCATTTCTTCACTGAATTGTGAAGGAGCACTACCAAGCACACATAGAGAATCAGACCATGGTGGCTGAGGAATACAAAAAGAAATGCAGACTCGCTGCAGACAAGACATGCCAAGCATTCAGATTAAGGGAAGACACAGTTGATGGTTAGAGTTTTCTGGAGCAAGGCCATGCTCAGTCCTGCAAGTCTCAGCACACTTCCCAGTGAGCAGGATACTGTCATCCTTTGGGGTTGCAGAAGAAAAGAAAGAGGATTCTATCACAGCTTTAAACAGATGTAATAAGATGACTGGTATCAGTTTGAAAATGAGGAGTCTATGCATTATCAAACTCTCTATTGTATATACTTAGTTGTGAAATTCCATCTGTTTTGCTTCATCTATCTAGTAAAGCTTACAGCCAGAATGTGTGCTGTTCTGCAAAAGCAGTTAGGTAGTCTAGAAGATTTGGTAGCTGGGTAGGTGATGCATGGTATGATTGGAATGGAGAACAGTGTTTGTTTTTCTAGGAAGAGGCTATTAACACTATGGTGGAAGACCCAGTAATAAACAGACACCTGAGGTTAGGGATTTTGATATGATTACTAATAGCAGGAAAAATTAATGGCAGCCTGTGCAGTCACCAGGCCCAGTGTTTCAGGTTCTTGCCTAATGCAGACAGTACTGCTGTGACTAAAATCAGCTGTAGGTGGTTTTTTTTTCTTCACAACAGCTCAGAAATTGACTTTTCCTGAATGAGAGCATGTGGTTCACAAGCAGACCTGTGTCAGGAGGCTCAGGGAAGGCGGCCTGAATGAATCTACGTGTCTTCACAGAAGTAATGGTGGAAACTCCGCTTTATTGCCCGAATCAGCTCATACTTATACAGAAATTCAGGGTACACACGGCAACTTATGATTGGTTAGCATACAGAAATCGCGCGTCTTGCTCGCATAGCTATTGATACAGCATTAATCATCACACAGCTTCTTTCACTGTTGTTTGCATTCCACTCTCTTGATCTCTTCCCAGGCTAGCTACCCCCCTTATCTTAACTGAAGCCTCAGTTTTTCTTCCTGCTTTGACAGCTTCAAGGTCTCATAGCCTGGGTTGTACACACAGCACTCGAGCTCACAATATCCTTGCTCCCTGAGCTACTCTCCTACAGGAGGCCTTTGGCCAGTTGCTGCACCAGGGTGCACCCTTGGGATAGGAAACCAACACAGTTCTCTTATCAAGGCTCTCCACAAAAACTGCCAAGATAAGAAAAGAGGACAGGTAGATCCACAAATAAGGCCCATTTCTGCTTTCTGTTTTGTTCACAGTTGGGAAAGAAGTGGTCTTTTCTTCACTAGGTGTTTGAGAACACATACATTTAAATCAAGTTTGGCTGCCTGATGAAGGTGAATGTAATCTTTTAGCTCAGGTGTCAGTGTGTTCCAGTGGCTAGAACCATGACCTGAAATAGCTGGAGAAAGAAAGGAAACCCATTTCTTTCCCTTGTGCTGCTGTTGAGCTTGAAACTTAGAGCTAATGCGTAGGTGGAAGCCACGGGAGGGAGAATACAATGAACTCAGCCTTTCTGTCATTCACCGTGAAGTGGATTTATAACACTGACAGAAGTGTTGTGTGTAAATATGTCTGGTTTAAGCTGTCTTCTGGGTTGGTGTAATGCAGATATCTTATTACCAGAGGCACCAGTAGGTGAGACAAGTTGTTTGTTCCAAGCCTTAAGGACATTCCTGAGCTAAGTTATAAGAAGAGGTAGTAACTTCCTTGATAGCAGAAGACTGATGAAGAGAATGATGAAGACCTATACTGGAAATCACTGTGAGATTTTAAATGGCAGCCTATTCTAGGCACAGCAAATTCTAAGTGAGAGACAAAAAAAAAGCAATTTTTTCTTGGATGCTATGATTAGCAGAACAGTGAATTCAGTTGATACTAGTTTTGCGGCAGGTTTCTGTTAACTCACCTCCAGGACATCAGTGTTGAAGATCATTGTGTTGCACCTTTAAGGACGATTTAACATGTTGTATCGGTCAAGGACTTTGCAAAAATTTCAAATACGAAAAAAGGTCTTAAAAGCATTGATGAAATGTTCAGTCAAGTATATATTTTACTTGGGTTTATTTGGACCTTAGCATTTGTTTATTAATGGCTACTTCAAAGCAATCTATTTCTGCATGACATAGTTGGCACTATCTAAGTGTATTGTCTGCTGTGAAGAAGGGAGAAGACATTAAGAGCACTGGTTTGCCACTAAGGAAAACACTGAAATGAATGTATTTAGAAGCAAATACAGATGATGTAGTAAAAACTGCTAGTATCCTAACCACAAAATAAATAAAATGGCCATCTACAGTAATGATAGGATTAAGTAGCCTCTCTCTCTTAAACACATGCACGCACACAACTTCTAAGGTACAAATGTGAATATGCACTTGGATATCCCTACTTACCCATTTTAGCATGCTTTGGTTCCAGAAGCCTCTGTGTAGAATAAGCACACAAACAATAGCCTTATCCCTCTTTATTTTCAGGGGCCATATGACAAAAAATCCCCTTGTTTGACCCACTTACAGTTATTTGTCTTTCCAAAAATATTTTCCACATGGAGATCTCCAAATCTGAGTGCCATCTGTGAGGACTCCTTGGGTTTCTTTGACAGAGAAGTCTCTGGAGGAAGCCCAGCTGCAAGACTGGGCTAGAATGACAAGATTTTTGTCAGTGAGAAACAAGGACACTTGTGTGTGGTGGGTCCCACATCCCAGTCATTCATTTTGGAGTAATTTCTTAGTCAGGACACTATGGCTCACTGAAAGGGCTGTGCTGCAGATGTGGACCCTGTAGTTCTGTCAGCATTCATGAAGCCATGCAATTGCTCTGGGGTCTCCAGAATGGATGTTTTGAGATGGTAATCAGGCTGTCAAATGAGTGTCCCATCCAGTAATCCTGGTGTAACTCAACTCTGTTGACCATTCCTCTGTATTTACTTCTGTCTGGCAAAGCTACGTGGCTGGAAACACCTGATTTTTACTTTAAATTTATTTACTTTTGAAGAAGTAGCTTACTGACTGCTTTTGAAAGCCACAAACCAAATACTGGATTCATTTTTTGAAAGGAGACAGGGCACTGTCAGCATCATCAAAAAGATGTGATATAGTGTGTTGTATTAGCTGATGGCGCATCAGCTTGTTAATGTAGGATCATTAATATCATCAAGATAGAGTGAATTCACAATCTAGAGACAAGAAGGCCACAACTACATTTTATGGCATTTGAGAAGCCTGTAGCAAGGGAAGGAGAGCACGGTAGTGAGCTTTTAGTAGAACAGTGAGCAGAGACCTGGACATCCTTAGGATGGTCTACTGGGATTAGGTTAACCTGATTAACACCAAAGGGCTGCCAGTTTTTTGAGACAGTGGAAGGCCACTATCCTTCCCACAGTAGTTAAGGGAAGCCACTACCACCTGGTTATTTGTCCTGTCCAGATGGAAAGCATAATTATTAACAAATGAAGAAAATGTCAAAGATTAAAAGGGAAGTAGCTACTTTAATTTTCTGTGTTTCTTGGGAGTAGAAAGTTGCAAACTGGAAGGCAGACAGCAAGCCCTGCTCACTGGGCAAAATGCTGCTTAGATGTAAGCTGGAATACATCTTGCTGTAAGGTTTGCACTGAGGCATTCTCTTAGCAAAAGACAGAGCATTTGCCTTTTCACTGGCTTTGAAGAGAACAGTTTCTATTGTGGTACTTAAGGGGCTACCTTGTTTATGAGAAAGTCAGACTCAGAAAGGAAAGTGTCGTTGTATCTGTTTACATGTCTGCAGAAAGATTTTACTGCTCTGGATCCTCTAGGTCCCAAGAAGCTGTCCTATCTTGGATTCCCACAGCAGGAAAAAATAGTGCCTGGATTGAGACAGGAAATTCCTGGCTAGCCAGCTGGCTATCTGGCAACTACTAGTCATCCTGTTGGGCATGACTTGCTTAAATAAGCAGCTATGTAGGCAACATTTAGATAACAAGCCCTGGTGCCGACACTTTCCTTGTTGCTGCTGTTGTAGCACAGCTGTGCCTTTTCTTTGTTGCCCAGGCTCTTGCGGAAGGGTGGTAACCACAGTAAAGCTGGTGCTTGCCCTTCTTACACAAACTGGACCAGCCTCTAAATGTGCCTTCAGCATCCTTTGTGCTATCTAGAGCTGGAAATTGGCCTGTTCCATGGCTTAGATGCTCTTCCTGGATCAACACAGCTCTGCATATTTTCCACTGCCAAACAGTTCCTACAAGACATGTTACCAGTCGTGATAAATAATGAATTTTGATGGACAGAAAGGGCACGCTGATGTCATGCAGAGTGAAAGGGACCCCAGAAATTTCCTTTTTTTTTTTTTTTCCTAAGTAATGCTCTGTGTGCTGTTTTGCACAAATTTAAACACAGTGGGGCCACAGAAGAGTAATGATTGCACTTAACGAGGGCGATTGAAAGGTATGAAGTAGTTCTTCCAAACAAGTTCTAATCGAAGCTGGAACCATACAGACACTGTGCTCAACAAGCTTTCCTATGAATAATGCACCTAATTACCATCTGCTTTTTTCATAACATGGATAAAAATGTGATCACATATAAAATTCTCACCGTTTCCTAGGATACAAGGTGATCTTCATTTCAAACTAGCTTGAAAATGGCAAATGAGCAAACTTAATTTTAATAAAAACAAGGAAGCTCACACATGTGAAATATAATCTGGGCACTTCTGATTTCACGAAGAGGTGTCTTTGTTTGCTTTTCATACAAAACCTAGTGAGGAACCTGATAGTGTATCAACAAGGCACTTCACACCCCTGGTTTAGGCAGTCCACGTGGAAGAGAGCAGCACTTCTTCTAATGGACAGTGTGAGAACAGTGTGCAAAAGTTTCCATGTTGAACAACAGAACAGTAAACTTGACCAAAAGCTGAGTTTTCAACAGTGTGAGTCAGAAGAAGCGCATAAATGACTCTTATAGTGCAGCTTTTTTTAATTACTGACACAGTTTGCTAGCTTTTTATGTAGTGAGAGTAGTAAGTACGCAGCTTAGTGAAAACAAGGCAAGCTAAAATTATACTTGTTTTACTTGCCTCAGCCTCGTGGTGAAGTGACTGTATCATAGAATAAAGCTTTCTTAAATAGAGTGATAACGGATTCTTACTGCATATCAGAAGCGTCCCTCTTGCTGGTTTAAGGACACCAACTGGGATTTTATAATCTGAGTTCCCAATTCCTAAAACATTTGCTGTCAAGCATAACACATAATATCCACCTGAGTATTCCCATTATTCCAGTGAGCTTCCTCCAATGAACTGAATGGGATGATGGGGAAATGAAGGTCCCCACCTGACTCTGCTGCCCTTGACTATATAACAGCTCTGTCATGACAGCTGTCTGGCAAAGCCAGAGAAACATATCGCTCATGATGAGCAAGGGAAGCAGAAAACAAGTATCTAAAAGGGTGATGAGAATATCTGAATATGGAAACAGCCACAAGTTAAGTTGCAGCTTAGCTGAGCCACAGCAAGGAGATATCAAGGAAAACATCCCTGAAGCTGAATCCATACATTATAAAAGGGGCAATCATGACTACATAAAAGAAAGAAAAGGAACTTTTCGTGCTCTTCCTCAAGCCAGCTCACAGGTTTGCCTTCATACAAGTTTGGTGTTTAGGACTGACAAGGCTCCCTCCTTCTATACCTGCAGAGCCTTTCATGGTCCACTTGGAGGGCAAATCCCCTTCAGTCTCCTTGCCTGGAGGGGTCAGCTTCCTTTTCCACACTGGAGCTAAAGCATTGCTCAAGGGTTTGCTCAGCAACTTTCAGAGGATGAGGCCTGTAGGAGAAAACCATAGTTCCCTTCATGCCTGTGCTTTTCCATTTCTTTCCAGTATACATCTACAGAGGAGAGAGGGCTGGGCCCAGGGACTGGGATGTTCCCAAGTCTCCCAGGGCCCACATGGGTGAGACACAAGGTAATTTTGGGAACTGGACTTCAAGGGTCCCTGAAGTTTCCAGGTCAGCAACCGTGCCAACATGTTTGGTGTGCAGAGAGCTTTAACTGCAGTGGTGGGAAGGACTTTTTTTTCCTTTTCATGGTTGTGGGAATGGGTGGAGAATCATAGAATAGAATCATAGAATCACTAAGATTGGAAAAGATCTTTAAGATTGTCTAGTCCAACCAACCATCACTATTGCTGACTAAACCATGCCCCTAACTACTACATTTACCCTTTCCTTAAACACCTCCAGAGACAGCGATCCTACCACCTCCCAGGGCAGACTCTTCCAGTTCCTTACCACTCTTTCTGAGAAGAAATTATTCCTAATATGAATAATGAATATGAATGATGAATAAGGAATTGTTTCCAATTTTCAAGTGTTCACACTGACTTACGTTAACATATATTTGGACACAGAGGACTCTGCTCCAGGAGATCTGCATTGTCAGGGTCATGAGACCAGCTGTAGTGAGATGAGACTCACACAACAAGCTCAGATGACCAGGGTAAGGAAATTGAAGCTGGCTATGTGGTACTGAGGGGCCATGGATTCAAGACAGTGAAGATATCCATTGTGATGGAACGAGGTGGTTTCAGATAATGTGGTCACTATGCTTCACTTCTCTCTATCATTCAAGCTTGATAAACAACACTGAAAGCAATTGACTGGCCTACTGTCATGCCCTTTTGTCTTCCAAAGTGTCCTAGTATAGCATTCACTTCAGCATGCCAAACAAGACGGTGTTGTATTAATCTGCTCTCCCCTCTTAATTAACAGGAAGCTCAACCAAGCCATTCCCACACTGAGAGCTGTAGCTCTGCCCTTACAGACTTCCACTGCTCCCTTGGAGCCAGTTCCCTATCTGTAACTGAAGGGAAGCTCAACACTCATACTTTGCATACCTTAGGAAATGCTCCAAAAGTCAGAGCTACTGCTTAGGGACCAGCAGTTTCTGAGGCATCCCACATGACAGCATCCAACAGGGCTAATGGGATTGCATATTCTGACGAAGGAGCTCTTATATGCTAAAAGCAAAAGACAGCCATGCCTGTGACCATGTGTATCTTTTTGGAAGGTGCTGCACATAATACTGAGTCTGGTAGTCTTCCAGCTCTCTTCCTCTCGTTCTTCGGCCCGAAGAAGACTGCCCTTCATTGATCATTCTGGAATAGGGCTAAAGGTGGGGATGATCACGATGGTGAATGCTGCTCCTGACATCCCTGCTGCTCCTCTCTGACCCTCGCTACGTAAAATGGCGTGAGGCAGGCACAAGATTCATGTGCACACTTCTGTCCTCTTTACAACCTCTTCTTTGCCAAGGACTGTGTATTTGTTTTAGTTAAAGAAGCTTGTGACTGAAAACAGCTGCAGACTGAGTGGAAAAATAACACCTAAAAATAGCCCCTGCCTGAGAGCACAATGTGCATTGATTTTACTATGAAGAGTACAAGAGCAGGGAGATGGTGACTAGGCTGGTATGTTCTAATACGTCTAGCCCTGCCATATTTAGAGTGCATGTAGTAAGCCAGGCAGCCAAGTCAGACCATGTAGGTATTTGACTGCTTTGGAAGGGTTCCCGGCAGAGGCACTCCAACTACAACAAATTAGTGTGGTATTTTTGTAAGCTGACAGTGAGGAAATCACCCCACGATATTACCATGTTCTGCAGAGAACAGAGAATACCTTACTGCTGAATAAGGAAGACAAATCTCTCACCGATTGTTTCCACTCGGAACATTTTCCTAGAATAAATTATCATGCAGATAATATCATTTCCTGTGATCTGGTGTATTCTGGGATGGAACCTGAAAAAGAAACCTTTTCTAGACTTAGTTCACACACCTGGATGCAGTAATTTCTCCTCAGTTTTGCCACCTTCCGCAGTCCCAGCCTACATAACAAGCTCAATAAAAATCCCCTTTCGGATTCACTACCACAGACAATAGGGATACTAATAGAAAACATACCTCAGTCAGAGATATAATTTTAATTTTATGACAACTATTCCTCATTTAAGAGGTTGGTGGCAGATTCATGTGCTACTTTCTTAAGAGATAGCAGCTTTAAATTAAGGATCCTTACTGATGAAGAAAAATCCCAGCATGAACCTGACCACTGCCTGTAAACTTCCAGGCCTTGAAGCCTTAGAAGGCAAAGTTTGAGGAACCATGTTGTTTTGTTTTGTTTTGTTTTGTTTTGTTTTGTTTTGTTTTGTTTTGTTTTGTTTTGTTTTTTAAGGCGATCCCAAATAATGAAAGAAGCCTTAATCTTAAAAGATGGAAGTCATGCTGGTTCCTGCACCTGTGGTGGACAATGGCCATAGTTCTGTCTTTACCCTCATTTCTCCTTCGTCTTCAAAATGTTACTAGCTCATTAACTAAGCACTGCAAATACACTGAGAGGCACAAGATGTCCTGCCAGGAATTTTCAAATTGCTTTTATGCCAACTACAAGTCTAGCATGAACCTAACTTCAAAGAGAGGAGATTGGTGCCCAAAGTGTCATTCAGGAGGATACCAGGCCCAGAAGATGGGTGAAGTTCTGTTCTGAAAGGCTCAGCGCTGCTAAACAACTTGAAGTCATTGCTTTTGTTACATATTTGTCTATTGATTTTAGTTTTATCCATTTGCAAGATAAGCTTCAGCACCATGTGGGTATA
This sequence comes from Bambusicola thoracicus, assembly GCA_002909625.1. Lineage (NCBI taxonomy): Eukaryota > Metazoa > Chordata > Aves > Galliformes > Phasianidae > Bambusicola > Bambusicola thoracicus. The sequence goes on from PPHD01000949.1 coordinate 17,255, forward strand.
TTTGCTCTAAGCTTAACTGTATATTTTTCCCTGTAAGACGCTTATATTAAAACTAACCTGCACCTCATCCTCTTAATAAATGTGCAGAATTTTTCTTTTCTTTAGAAAATACAGCTTATGCATAAAAATATAAAGATGGGGGAAGCCAAGCACTTCATCTGGGATTGAGAGGTTGTCCCCCACCATGGGGAAAATGGTGCTTTCAGAAAGGCACCCCAAAATCCTTCTGTATGGTTGGGTAAGAAGGAGATCTGGATGAATTTTCCTGGTATGCTTCCTTCACAGAAACCAATGAGGAGATATTGCTACCATTCTGGAATGTCCGTAGAAGAGCCTGAGGTGAAATAATGCTTTGTTCAAGGACAGTGGAGACAGGTGCTGATTTTGTCTAAAGGCAGACATTGTCTGTTCTGAGCTCAGGTTCACGAACAAGCACCCATAGCTTGACCTTGATCTCACTGTAATTTTTGAAAGAGGCTGGGCATCTGAGACTCATGGATGGGAGATGCTGGGTCTTGAGTTCAGTGCTACCCAGACTCTTTGCGGGTAATTGAAATAATCTAGTACATATTTGGACAAAAGTAGGCCTTAATCCCACAGCCTGCCATGATGTTAGCACCTTCATAAACTGACAAAATAAATGTTAATGAGATGTTAATAGGAATACAAGCCATTTACCTGGAAAGATACAGATGTGTTTTTCTGTAGACATTCAAGGCCTGTCCACCATACTGGTGTTGATATTTTCAGGAAATGAATTTCTAAGTAAAGAATACTTAGGCATGACATGGACTGGGGATCTGAAACAAAGCGACCTGACCTACCTGACTAATTGTAGATTTAAGGAAATTGATTTTGGTTTAGGATATCTGTAATTAATCCATACAGTAAGAAGTGGATCACTCAGTATAAGAAAAGTAAAAATAATTAATGATTGAAAAATAAGTGTAATCTGGTCAGAGATTCCACAGGAGAGGAAGGAAGATGAAGTGTTTGATATATAGTATTTGCCAAACTTTATATCATTTTGATAGAACATTTTTTTACTAAAAGCAAAACCAAGTAAAACAGAAATGACTGCATGGTTAATGAGTCAGACATAAATGATACTGTGCTTATTGGAATAGCTGATTGGGAAAGATGCACTCGAAATGGCAAAATGTGTGCACAGAGTAGATAAAAAGAAACCATGTGACAACATTTGTACTGTAAGAGAGATAACTTTAAGCAAAATTACTAAAGGTAAGTCAAAGCCTGTACAATACTGCAGATAATAAAAGACCTAAGGCTAAGACAAGACAAACACAAGAGTACTATATGTAGCCAGAAAGTTTTTCTGTATATGATTTGCATGTATATGCATCCCCAGAGTTTCCCACAAGGCTTATAGATTATCCAAATGTAGAAACTATTGCTACAAACTCTCCTATACGAAAATGTCATTAAGCCAGTGGGTTCCTGTGGTCCTTGATAAAGAAGGTAGGAAGAGGTTTGGATTTTTATGACAGGACTTAGTCCCTGTAAAAAGGTTAATGAATCTTACTAAAACTTTGAGCGTGGTCTGAGTTTGTGGAGAAACCCAAAGGCACATGTGTTTCAAAGAATGCTAGACATTCCTTGTTAAGAACATCTGATGAACATCCCCAGGGACATAGCTTCAAAGCTAAGTGCTAGGGAAAAAAGGAACAAGGTACAAAGTAGAAACTCATGGAGTGAGAGAGAAATAGGGAGATGGGAGAAAAAAAAAAAAAAAAAAAAAAAAAAGAGAAAAAGGGAGAACTGCCAGCAGTGTTAGAGGCAAAGGTAAATTAGAAAAATCTTCAATATCCGAATTTGGTGCCAAGGCAAATGAACAGGACATTAAAACCATTGAAACACTGTCTTTAGCCTAGTCATGCAAGTTTTAATATGAGAATAAATGTATTTCCATGCATTTATCTGTAATACAATATGAAATATCTCTCCCACAATACACTAGGCACCACACTAACCTGAATATTGAGTAACAAAGTTAATTAAATATATATAGAGCATGAAAATCCCATGTTCTGAAATGCACTTAGTCCGCTAAAGGTTGAGCCTTGGGCAATATTAATCAGGTACCTAAACCCATAATCTGCCATTGCATTAATCTGCATACCGTGTCTTTTGGGGAGTTAATAGTCCTGATCTGAAAAGACAACGAAGAAATCCTCATAAATCCTACAGTTTCAGTGCAGGAATGCTATTTTTTTGTTTGCCACAGGACACAGCAGTTTGCCCATTTGGAACCTATCTAGTGTAGGACTACAAGGCGTAGATCGAAGTCCTATCCACAGGATGCACCACTGCAATGAATACAAAAGAACAGTGTCTAAAGGACTTGGATGATGGCATTGCGATGCTGAAAGAAAGCCCACCTTTGATAGCAGATACAAAAGCTAATTTTCTCCAATTTCTTTCCAGAAAGTAGTGACTCCAGAAGGAGAGTTACCTTGCAAGCAGTGTTGCACACCGAAGTGATGTCTCTGAGTTTAGCGCATCCCATTCTTTATTCTTCCTCCATTTTAATTCCATTAATCTTACATTAAGCTCATCCCTACAGAATTCTTCCAAGTTGGATATCTATTTAAAAATATATAGATATAATAAGAAAAAATGTCAGATTTTCATGCTATTTTAAATCACAGTGAATCTCTAGGTTACTTTTTCTTTAATTTGCACTTTCTGTAATTTCTATTTATGTACCTTTGAGCAGACTTTGCTGCAAATTTCAGGATTTTATTTTATTTTTTGACAAAATATTAGGGATGTGTTAATCATCTTATTCAATTTACAACAATTTACAGTACAACATCTTCCCTGAGAAGGACAAATTGAAATGTTGTGGGATCCCTACCGAGAACCCTTTCTTCCTTCCCTTTACCTCTGTACTAGCCCTGGATTGGCTTTACCCAGGCAATGAATACACACTGATGAGTCTTAGCAAATCCCATGTGCTCTCCTGTGATTGACTATCTTTTAGGTGCAACACAGGTCACCGAGATTCCACACTGTTGCAATGTACCAGGGATGTTCTGGAGCAAATTCTGAGAGCAAAAAGCTCTTTGGCTCAAAGGGATTAATTTAATTTCAGCTCTGCTAATTTCAAGACTTTTCAGAATATCTCATCTTTTATTTTATTTTATTTTTTCCTATTATTTGTATGTTTTCTCCTTGATTGTGTTGGGGCATTTTGAAATCTTCTCAGCTGGCCGACATTCCCTCTGTTATGTTTAGCAACATTGCATTAATAACACATTTTTGTTTTATCTTTGTTTCTTAATATCTCTAGAGAAATAGGGAATTAAATGTTATTTTTACAAATGTCATGCTCCTCAGGTGACCCGACGGATAATTTCTTGCCTTAATTTGTAGAGTTAAACATAGGGGGAAAGTCAGGAAAAAAAAACAAACCAGTAGAAAACGAAACAATGGGAAAATCAAGGGGCATCTCCAGCTATAGCAACCAAATGAGATTTTGGAGTTAGTTAAGTTACTTAAAAGCTAAAATTGTCCTGAAAAAGAGCCATCTCAGAGTTCTGACCAAGTGTTCTGCCCTTTCTTTTGGGTTCACCCAGCTGGTGACAGAGATGCACAGTGAGTTGGATTCGCTTTTCACTAAGTGGAGATGAGACAACTAGCCTAGAATACATGCTTAACTTTTGGCTGACTAGATCATGCTAAATGGATTTCTGTCCCGATGTGTTGTTTTGTGCTTTTCTGAACTGTTAAAAAACAGCCATATGCCAAAAATGATGGCATTTCCTTGACGAGTGAAAGGATTAAAATTTGTAAAGTCATCTAGTCATCTAAAGTCATTTCAGATTTGCTTGGAATTAAATGCACTATAACAATAAAGTTATTGTTAGCCTTCCAGTGAGCGCTCCCATTTTGCTTCATAGCCTAATAGCCACCAGAAAAGTCATTTGAAAACTTATTGTATTATTATTTATGATACATACAAAGCAAATAAAGAAGAAATGCCACAATAATCATTTAAACATACTCAGTTGTAGCACAGAAAGCAAGATCAAGCTAATTAAATCCGTATTATCACTTTCTGTACAAACAGCACACTTTTCTAATGCACTGTAAATTCAAGTCCCATCACATAAAGACCTGACTGTGCATACATATGTGTGTATGCACGAGAGGGGAGGTGGACAGAGAGGAGATGCAAGGAATTCTTCCATCTGCTGGAACTTGTTCCAAACCCCTGCTAGCTTTGAGAAATATTGGAGCAGAAACATTCAAGCCTTTGCACAGTGTCCAAGTATTAAAACACTGGGGTGTTAGCACTGCTGCCGCTCTTGTTTCCTAAAAGAGGTCTGGTGAGATGGGATAGGTGTGAAGTAATGAGTGATTTGGCACAGAGCATTCTTATGTTCTGCTCTGAATCTCCAAGAGACATGCTGGCTCAGCTGATCAGATTCCTCTAATAACACAGCTACCAGGTCTACTTGTGCTGCTGCTTCTCTGCTCTACAGCCAATGATGGTCATAGCTAGTTTAACCACAGTTTAACTCCGCATCTCCAGGAAGAGAGCTGGTTTTAATGTCAATCCAATGCTGTTTAAAAAAAAGAGAGAAAGAATTAATGCATTTCCTGGGGTCCCTAGCTTTCCTAGAAACTTTTCAAGCTGTTTCAGAAGTCAATATTTGCTAAAAGCTGTCAGTAAGGGTGCGACAACACGGCAGCCTTGTGGATGTAACAGCTATGGGACTGGCTGACAGAACTCTGCTGAAAAATGCCAGCTTACTGAACTTGAAACGTTGCCTTCAGAAGGCATCTACCAAATGATTGGCAAGTATCAATCTTGACTATTCCATCATGAGCTTTTCCAATTGTTTGGGTCATTGAAAGCAACTGTACCCAGAGGAATGGACCATCTGCCATTTGGACTTTACTTGGATGTAATGGATGACAAGGAGTCTGGGCCTGAAAGAGTGCAATGGGCAGAGGGATAGCCAAAAAACAACCGAGGGAGTACCTTAAAAGATTGTTTCCAAGTATTTGGTCCAAACACTTTGCTGCATTATTGCTCCTGTCATAGTTATTTTCTTTGAATGTTCCCTCAAGATGGTCATCGACAAGAGTTACTGAAATCAGCACATTTTAAACCAGGATGAATGTGAATTTCTGGTACAGACAGCTCTTATTGTAAGAGATATTTGCATGTGGTCAGAAAATAGAATGGATAGCATGTAATTTGTAAGTCTAATAAATTGGATATCAGCGAGTCACTTACATAATCAAAGTTATCCATCCTTATACCATGCAGCAGATTTTCTGAAATGGGTAATTTTTCAAAAAACATCCCAAGATGTCATGCCTAAATAATTTGGAAACACAGTTAACACTGGAATGTACTGAACTATGTATTTGCTATAACCAGCTTTCTCATTTACTGACATATTTCCTTTCCCTACTCTATACAATAATGGTGGCAATGCAGAAAAATACTCATTTACATTAGCTGTATATTTGATTCATTTCTGCAGTCCTGGGCAGAAAACAATTCAAGGCTAAAAATTCAGTTTCTCATTATTAAAAAAATACCAGTCTTTGCTATAGGAGTTGATGATTCAGTGAGAATTATAATTATAATCAATGCATAATAGGCATTTTGCGCCCCTTATAAGTGCTGCCAAGAAACTATTTATTCAGCTAAAGAATTAAATCTTTGTTTGTAAGCTCTTTCTTGTTCACAATAGGAAAAAAAAATAAATGTGTGACTTGGCTCATAAGCAGATACCAGTCTGGTTATTTTATTAAGAGTGAAATAATAGGCCTTCATACAGAAAGACTTGTGATGTTTAAAACAATTATATATTTGTATATATTCTTATGAAATTTAGTCTTTAGCTGCAAGGAAGCTACTGAATGCTTTCTTCTCTTTATTTCATGAGGAAATTACTGTGATAAGTGTATGCCATACCCTCACATTGGATGTTGCATTCATCTCTGGCAAAAAAAAACTTAAGATAGAAAACTAAAAGTATTTTGGACAGACATAATCAAAACTACTTAGGAAATATTCCCATATGAATTGATATGAAAATGGGAGAAAGTGCTGGAACATGAGAAAATAGTAAATGATACAGCTCGACTGAGTCACTTTGATGCCTCCCATCAATTGTTGTAAGAACAACAAGGCCCCGTGAATCTACCTGGTGATATTTCTCAAAGACTTCTCAGAAGAAAATAATGTAAGAAAAATACATTTCACACTGCTGTATTCAACTTTAATCATCAGGAGAAACATTCTGACTTTATTTCCTGTCTAGTATAAGTATGTAAATATGTTAGTAAATTCATCATGCAAAGTCTTTTAGCTTTAGGAATGAAAACATCAGTTTGCCAAGCAGCCTGTATTTCTCATGTATTTCTAAAGTGCCTTCACTTGTGTCTTGTATCACTCGTATCTTTTATGGAAGAAGGTGACTTATTTTAAAATATCCATGCCAAGTGAGTGGCATGCATACAATATGCATCATATATCCCAGTAAGAAAAAGTGTTGTAAGAAAGGCTCCTCTAAAGTTAATAATTCCAGTAAAATGGTGAATATTGTAAGGTTGCTATTTATTTCAAGGCGTCCCACTGCTTGGGTCAGCTCCTGTGCAAAGTCAGTAAGAATTCTCCCTTAACTTCAAGAGGATCAAGATTGGAGCAGGCACAGTAGAGTCTTAATAAATGTAAATCTTATTTAGAAATATCCTCTTTTATAACAAGTGCCAAGCTGTGCAAAGCTCCAGGCTACATTACCTTACAACATTGACTGAAATGGCAGAAGAGATTACCATCCATGCTAATGAATTTTTTTAATTACTCTTTGCAAAAAGGATGGTACCAAAACTCTAATGAGAAGCAAAATTAATCCTTGAATTGAAATACACTAGTGAGGCTTAAATCAAATATGAAAAAAAAAATATTTTCTGGTCTATTCTTTTCTCTTATTTTTATTAATTGCTGAGTTTTGGGAAACTAACTGGGATAAGACCTCCGCAGTTACTTACCCATTACAGATAATGACATAGAAATCAGAAAGGAAAGTTTGCCCATACTATTAACCCTGTTCATCACTCAACTAACTAGGGATATGGTGATGAAAGAGAAGTATATGGGGACTCTGAGTGCTAAGGACCATTTCAGTGGTCTTTATTTTCACCTTCCCTGTGCTGTCACTGACTTAAGCCATTATACATTTGAATCTTCCTACTGATCTCAAGAGGTGCGTGTCTATTAAAAGTGAATGCTAGTATCACAAACATGGTAGAGGGTTTTGAGCTTAGTAAGCTGTACATGAGTGATGAGCTAGAGACCATGGGCTCATTCAGGCCTACCATGTGAGATGCTGTGCGTCAAGGTAGTGACAGGATGAGGGGAAATGGCTTTATACTGGAAGAGGGTAGATTTAGACTAGACATCAGGAAGAAGTTCTTTACTGTGAGGGCGGTGAGACACTGGAACAGGTTGCCCAGTGAGGCTGTGAATGCTCCCCTCCCTGGAAGCATTGAAGGCCAGGCTCGATGGGGCTCTGAGCAACCTGGTCTAGAGGGAGGTGTCCCTGCCTATAGCAGGGAGTTGGAACTAGGTGATCTTAAAGGTCTCTTCCAACCCAAACCATTCTATGAAGATAATCATCAGTATAGAACTTCCAGACTGATGGATCCCTTTCCCAACCAATTGTCTAGCTGTGGGGAATTTCAGAGGCCATTTTGTGCAAAATTTAACTGGTAGACAAAATGGCAAGAACCAACCCACGAGGAACATGGCTTTCTTCCCTCCCTGCACTGGTGCTGTCCTGGGAAATTCACTTCCACCCAGTTCCCTTCTGCAAAACAGGTGGACAGTTGAAAGACAAGATTTTTGCTAGGGAGTTATAATGAAGTGGGTTTTTATAGTCAAATGTAAAATCAGTATGATACTTTCATTTTTAACAAGAAGACATAAATAAACGCAGGTTAATTGATAATGAGTCTCTTTTTTTTTTCTTTTTTTTTCTTTTTTTTTCTGGTAATAGAGGTAAGTACAGATTTAAAGTTCCTGAACTATTTACAATCTACGTATAGTAAACAAGTTTCTATTTTCATCTATTTTCTCCTGTGAAAACATTTTGAGTCCTCAACCAAGAGGTCTTTGAAGTTTCTAATCTTTCTGAAGAAAATAAAGTTAATTCAGCTGAGTTGCTCCAAGCTTACATTCATGCATGCAAGAGCAGGAAATGCGCCAGTATGTTACAAAAATACACCAGCCATATGACTAAAAGAAACAACCGCTTCTTGAGTAATTGGTTCAGCCACAACAGGTTGTCAGATTTTATCCATGCAGCTATTACATATAACAGAGTACTTCTCTTGTCCAACCCTGAACAATAACCAGATACAGCTTGTACGTGGAATCACAAGCAACCTCTAGAAGCATAATGAGATGATAGTAACAGAAGCAGAATAAATCCATGGGAAAATATTTTCTCCTTTTTTACTTCCACTCAAGAAAAAGAAAATCTAACATAGACTGCATGTCTTTTGAAAGGGTGGACCTGCATCAAATATCAGGTCTAAACAACTTCTGCTTTGGAAATGTTTGGATACTTCATTCGTGTTCAATTGTCCCTTTTTCTGCCATGGCCCCAGATGGTGTCCCCAAGCTGAAGACTGCCACACAGCTTGCAGACCAGGAAAAATCAGAACTGGACCCTCTCACCAAGTCTGGGCTGAGACCACACCACCACTTTTGTAAAGAGTGACTGAAGCCTAATGCCAGAAGTCTTGCGTCTTCCTCTTGTAGAATGTAAAAATCTGAAATGGGAGTTAAAATATGGCAAAACACGGTGAAAGTGATACTTGTTGAAATGAATAAAAGAAATAGTTCAGCAAAAGTTAAGGCTAGAAATCATAAGCCCATGAAGTTTTGCAATAGTTCTCTCTATACAGGTCCAGCAAAAGTCTAACCTTACAACTTGGCAGAGATGCCCAAAGTAACCTTGATCAACCTCATACATGATAACATCATGAGTCAAAAATACTGAAGGAAAGAGGAATGAGAGGTAATAAAATGGCCACAGGGATTAGCCAAAGGATGAAAAATAACAGAAATAATTTTAAATGATTTTTTTTTCATACAGTGTACAATAAGAAATTGAAAGGAAGCAGACGTTTATGGTCTTCTGTTTAGCAGGAACATTTTTGTAAGTAAGAGGATGTATTCAGTTTAGAACAATAGATCCCCACACTTGAGATAAATATGCCAATCCTGTTGTTGAGATTCTGTAGGGAGAGAGAAGGATGGGGAGTTCAAGTATTTTGTAAACAAGAAGGCAGAGGCACCTGGAGAAAGACTTCAGTGAGCCTCAATGCTCCTTTCAGTGCCCTCTCATCACTCTGCCTACTATACATTGCTCACAGACTCTTCCAGGTGGACAGAGAAAGCCAGGTTGTTGACAAGACAGGCAGAAGATCCCAGAAGATCCCCAACTGCATTGGCAGTTCGTATGACTGTTTAATATATACAACACCATAAAGAATCTGCAGGCTCCAGGATTTCTTGTGGGTAACCGTTCTGTACATTACACCATGTTTTTATAAATGGTTGTTTTATCCTGCTGATCCTTTATCTCACTCTTGTCCTTTCCAGAAATTCTAATTTGGGAATGAACATTTGCAAACTATATCAGATCAACTTTTCTTACTTTCACGACTTGTGCAGAGAAGTCAGTTAACCTCCAAACATGACAAGTTTATTTGTTCATTTATTTATTTTTAAATTCTAATTAGAGAAAGGAAAAGGGTGTCAAGAGTCTTTAGTGATTCACATTTTAACAGCCAGGTTATAATTTATTAATTCCCAACTTATAAAATTTTCACAACCTCTTTCCACGGGAGTCCAAGAGCGACTCAAATTTATTTATTGTTTCTACGTAGGGTGTCATTAAATATTTGTTATCTCCTAAAGTTTGTTGGGAAGCGGGATTATTTTCCACATCACATCACACCAATGCTAATGGGGAAAGCATTAGATGTTGACCCAGCAAATTAAACTGTAAAATATGAGGCTCATTGCTATTAGTACATACAGACACATTTTCTGTGCTCCTTATTAAAACCATCTTAATCAAACTCATTGTATTTTAGTCATGTTTTAAAATAATTATTCCAGAATATAAAACACATGAATATGTAAAAGGAATAAGTTCCACTTGAATATGTTCAATTTAACTTTTTTTTTAAAGAATTTTCAAATTGGTCTCCTTTGACATTGAAATTGATCACCTACCAATAGAAAAAAAATATATGTATATATATAAACAACACTGAGAGTTGTTTGTGTTTCTCTTAAAGCTTCCTAAGATGCTGCTGCTGTTACATTGTCCAACAAACAAACAAAAGCATTTTTGCATGTATAAAGCCCATTTAATAATTCTTCTACAGGTTCTCATTTCTAACCCTCTGTATTATATTATCAGCGTTTGAGTAAGAAGGCCAAAAGTGTAGCATAATTGGGTTTGGTGTTCTTTCTCTCCAGTGGTTACTCTACCAGGAAAATCACGGGGGAAGTATTCCTTCTCTTCTGATTCCTTTCCAGTTTCCACCACCCTAATACACTTACTGGGATGAAGGTAATTTCTGATATTCTGAAACTAGAGCTGAGATTCCTAACTTTGTCCATAATGTCTGTTTGCTAGATGGATTGCCTGTGTTCATCCTCTACCATCAATGGAGACAGAGTCAACACCGAAACTGGAGTTTTGACCATGATTCATCTGGCTGAAGATCAACATTTACCTCAGGATGAGAGGGATCATGTCCTGGGTTCTGCTATTTAGGTTTTAGTTGGGTTTAAAGATAGCCTGAGGTCTGGCCCAGATTGTATGTGCAGATACCACAAGTCACCTGTGAAATCAGACTATGCATCCCATGTTGCTATTGTTTTATTTATCTGGTGAGTACTGAGGGGTTGAGGGCCTTATCTGCTCTGCCTTTGTTATTAAAAACAAAACAGAACAAACAGTTAAGTTTAACACTAGCTAAACTGTTTTGCGCCAAATAGAGCCCCTAGTAATTTTGTCTTAGGAACCACAGAACAAATGAGCACAAAAGGTAGGCAGACCCAGTTGGTTTTTGTCCTCCTCCTGCTGGAAACATGGAGCTTCTCCCATGGTCACAGGAAGTATACAATTGGCTCAACAGGACACTTGAAAATCCAAGAGATGGATTTCCACGCCTTATGGTACAACTCTGTATGTGAGGAAAGGGACCAGAGGCTAAGACATGCCACCACATTTCCTGATCCTTAGCACACACTGCAGCAGTCAGATTTACTGTCCACAGCAGCCTCTTTTCACTGGAGGAACTATATACACTTAGCAGTGAGCTCTGCCCTGGTCATCACTTTCTGGTGTTCTGCAGATGCACAAATATCTTACTTCCAAACCTGGGAGTTAACTGCTTGCACTCTAACTGCTTAAATTTTCTACCTTAAAGGGGCACTCCCCTTGCGTTTTTACCAAGTCCCTCATAGACCCAGTGTTTTACTGACAGTGTCTCCTCTTGAAAATATAATGTGGCTGTGCATTCTCACCACTACTTGAAACAGTTAGTTTTGCAAACCAGACCCTTAATTGTGACAATGTGGAGAATTTGTTATGAATTATGTTAAGATCCAGATTTCCCCTTCCCTCCGCTGAGCTCTCTGTAGGGCTGAAATTCCAGGACATATCACACCAAATTAAGAGCAGGGGCCAACTGAAAAAAAGAGCGTCCTCTTACCAAATGCAGGCAATCCAAAGCAATGCACTTCATCCCACAAGGAAGGGGTTGCCTTTGGAGAGGTAGCATCTTGTCCCCAAAGCCTGCTGGCAAGTGCCCGCTGTCAGTTGACTCACCGTCCAAAAACGTGGCAGCCAAGAGAGAGAAGAGAGCAGGAGTTTTCTGCTTAAGGCTTAATTCATCAGTTCCTGAGAAGGAAGCCTGTGTGGGAAAACCATGGGATAATGGGAAGTCCTACCTCTCTGAGGCTAGAAGTCCCTGTGCAGTTCCCAAGGAGGGAGGTTCAGGTTGGACATTAGGGAAAATTTCTTCCCATGAAGAGCAGTGAGGCAGTGGCACAGCCTTCCCAGGGAGGTAGTGGGGTCACCATCCCTGGAGGTGTTCAAGAACCACGTGGATGTGGCACTGAGAGACATGGTCTACAGCAGTCACAGGTGTGGGCTGGTAGTTGGACTAGATGATCTTAGTCATCTTTCCAACCTTACTGATTCTGTGATTTCAAGGAAAGGCAGCAATCAAAAGAATTTTGGAGCTTTCCAGATCAACAAGAACTAGAAAGTTCTGTACTTTTCTGTTAAGTAAATGACTGTTACACTCGGAAACGCTGCACAAAAGCTGTGTGCACCCACATGTATGTATTTTCCAGTAACGAGTGTGTAACTCTTAAAGAGTTAGGTGGAAATGGAACATTAAAATTCTCAGTGGAAATACTGATGCACAAAAAAAACTGAAAAGTCAGTATTGGACCTGAGCTAAGGACTCAAACTATGAGGTCTCAGAAGCAGGTGTTAGAGAGCTGGCAGAAGAAACAAACTGGGACACTTGACTGGACTCTGTCCATACTCCATGAAAATTCAAGTGAAAGGATCCAATGGCTAGATCCTCCTAAAGCATGCTGGTGGATATCCAAGAGGCGAAACTTGGCCAGGTTTGGTTACGTAAGCATATTTTCACACTGTGCTCATAACTGGTAATGTTATAATCCTCTGACCTTGGTGGTAAAAGCCTCAGGAAAACCCTTTGGAATTTAGCCATATAGGTTTGTTGTAGTCACATGAGTAAATTCTGGCCTGAGTACCCGCAAATGAGGTATCACATGTTTCTTCTTCAACGTCCTCCACGTGTTTCTTGACAACATGAGACATATTTTAAAATTTCACATTGATTTTGAGTGAAATGTGTCTAAAATGGGTGTGTAATCACTATCTCTGGAGGTTTTCAGAACTCCACTGGATGAAGCAACTCACTCTAACTCTGAGGTTAGCCCTGCCTGCAGCAGGAAGTTGCACCAGATGCTTCCAAAGGCTCCTTCTAATGTCTTTTTTTTTTTTTTTTTTTTTTTTTGCTATGATTTTATGACCCTGTAGCTCTCCTTTTTTGGGAGGAGTAAGGCTCTTTGTTGTACTAGGCATTCCCACTAAAGCCATTTCAACTCATAAAAACTGACATAACATGACATGATGACATGCTCTGCATGGGCATGCTGCATTGCCCAGTCGTGCAGTCACAGAGTTGGTGCATGCATGGAAGAAAAACCCATTTGCATTTAAGACATTGAAAATTACAGGAAGATCTGCCTTACAGATAACATTTTCAATAGTGACAGCAGCAATTTGGCAAGGTGTGAAAGTACAACACCCAGATAGTCTGGAGATTAAGACACTTTTCCAAGAAAGGCACCGTTTACCAAGAAGTGGTTGAAGCAGTGTCAGGTCAGCGACAGCCAGGCCTGCCAAGACGTGCTTTGCTTGGTGACAGAGGCTCCACGTGGGTCACACGGCATGCTGGCTCACACCACCTCCCTGGACCCAGGCCCTCCATCTGTCAGTCACTCGACAGCTCTTGGACAACCAGCACAGAGTGTACAGAAGGGATGCTCATGGGTTTTAAAAAATCTCTCACAAAAATAACTCGGGAGACTCCTCACACCAAAGCTGGAAATAGCAGAGAAAACCCCTCCCCGCCTGGTTCAGAGGGGTCTGCACGGCACAGAGGATCCTTCTTTTGCAGAAGCTGTGGGCTGTCAGCTTGGGTTTCAGCTATGCTGTGGCTCCCTGAAGCTGTAGCTGTTTTCCCAGAGGCACTGTCCGTGTATTAGCAGTGTTACAAGGAGATCAAATCAGCCATTTAGTGTGCACTGCAAACAGCGTAGGAAGCAAGCATTGCCCCGTACTTATTGCTAGAGATAATCTGTGGGGAAAGGAGGGTTTGGTTACATGTTGTGCCATGGTCTAAGGAGAAGAAAGTCTGATAGTGAAGGGAGGAAGGGACAGGGTGAGCATAGGGGAAAGATTATGAAAGAAGATTCAGAGGCTTGAATAAATTTATATTATCACAGTACACCAATAGGACGAGAGGGAATGGCCTCAAGTTGAACCAGGAGAGGTTCAAGCTGGGTATTAGGAAACATTTCATTTCCAAAAGAGCAGTGAGGCAGTGGCACAGGCTGCCCAGGGAGGTGGTGGGGTCACCGTCCCTCCAGGTGTTCAGGAACCGTGTGGATGTGGCAGTGAGAGACGTGGTCAGTGGGCATGGTGGGGGTGGGCTGATGTCTGGACCAGATGGTCTTAGTAGTCCTTTCCAACCTTAATGATTCTATGATTCTATATGAGAGTAGGATTGGAATCAGAGCAGGAGGAGTAGAAAAATGTGTGTCATTACAAGCAAAAAGAATATGAATTAGAGGTGTTTCTCCTATTTTTAGTCTCGTCAAAGATTACATAAAACATTACTGGCTAAGGATCTTCCTGAAGAATACATTTCTTAACCCAAAATTTTCTGTAGTTTCAGAAAATGTATCAAAGTGCCAGGGTATCTGATTATTCTGCCTCTGCTTTGGCATCACGTAATGAGAACAAGTGCCACACAGTATGGATTGAAGATTCAGAGTGAAAAAGCTGTTGAGCTTTGATAGTGTTTTGGAACTCAGAGAAGTCTAAAAATACCAAATACAGCCATTACATGTGCAGTGCTTGAGCACACGGAACATCTGGGAGTATTCTCAAATGTTCCCCTTTGGTATTGCTTGTTATACTACCCAGGAGCAGCAAAGTGCAAATGAAAACTTATTGGATTTTTATGGTGCTTCTAAGTTCAGGTAGAAAGACGTTAAAACAAGTAATGGAGGAAATTAATATGTGCCAGTTTACAGCCCTCATTTATTCTGGTCTTAAGGGATACCTACATGTGTTATGTTACGCTGCATCTCTGTTTTTCTGGATGAATTATGCTCACTCTGGAAAGATGTGCACATTTAAAATGTGTACGTGGATATTTCCCTTATGGTGTGACTTAACAGAGAATTGTGGCATACTTCACAAACTCAAAACAATCTTCACATAATGAGATAGAAATAGTAATCGTGTCACTCAACATTCAAATACATCACATTTGTTGATATCATGCTTGCTTTTTATACAGTGATGTCAGTGCAAAAAGCTTCCCTGTAAATCAAAAATTGAAAAATAACTAAGGATCCAAGTCCAAAAGAAACATGTTTTCCTATAGACCTCACTGAGATTTTACACAGTCATCTGATTTTTCCTTACTGATCTCTTTTACACAATCTTCTTTAATAGAACTATTTAGAGGAATAACTACAACTGTATGTCTCTGGATTCCACGCATGCTTAACAACATGATGTTTGCAGGTTGTTGACAAATAACATAATCTGGGGAACTTCTGCATCAAAAAGTTCCTTTCCCAAGCATATACGTAGCTAAAGCTTGTATCAGTTGAGAAAGAATAGCATTTTGCCAGGACTGGACAGCAACAGGGGGACAAATGGTGTGAAATGGAAGCAGTCAAGACCAGAATCTGATTTAAAGGACCTGGAGAGCATCCAGAATGAAGAAGGACAAAAAAAAAAACCACATATTTTTGTAACATTTTCAATGCATCTTTCAAACTATTCAACCACATGACCGAGTTTTAAAAAATCTAACAATGTAGGCTCTATGGTAAACAATTTAATTTGAAAAAAAAAAAACACAAAAAAACACCAACCCCAAACACATGGATGCTCTCAGCTAACTGAGCAGATCTTTTATTTGGATTGTACTTTTCAGCGGATCTTCAGGGAAACACTCTGTGCCATCTCTTGGAAAACAAACACTTTTGGAAATAATTCTTAGAGGACGGCTCGGCACAGATACCTCAAGTTCACACTGTGTTAGGTTTTAAGTAAACGTAGAGCTGCAGAAAAGGTCAACCAAATACGTTCTGAAGTCTCTGGTCCATTAGCAGTTATTTGTTTCAACAAAAAAATGATTCAAATTTTAGAAGGATTGGGACAAATCAGGAGTGTTAAAAGGGATCCAGTTTATCAAGGGCTTTGGCTTCCATGTGCCTGAAAGCTATTGAAAGAAATGCTGTGAACTTGTAAGGTGAAAACAATCTGAGACGAAATCATATCAGTGAATACTGACCATACAGACTGACTTGACAAGATGTTCAGTGAGTTCTAGAGAAGTCCCTAAGTTATAGGGAAACAGTATACTAAAGGTATAACCTAAAAGGTGTATTCATTCCACACTGACATCTTGCATATGCTTACAAAGACCCTTCTAATGCAATGGATGCTCTGTCCTTGCAGTATGGCCTGGTTACTCTGTCACTGAGAGACAAAGATACAGAAGGCAAAGAGACAAGAATACCTATTTATGCAACAAGGTAGATTTTTTACCTGAAGAGAATGCATGTGCATATTTTAATGTACACTAATTGGAATGTGTGGGATATTAGCACAGGACCTGTGAGCCATCAGTTAGAGAAATATATTGATTAGAACATAAAAACTCACTTATACTTCTTGAAGATCAGATGTTTTTTAATATCAGTTTGAGGGTCTCACAAAAGTTGAGATGAGGAGGTAGGTGCCCATTGCAATTGTATGGGCAAGTATGCTTAGCTTGTTAGTCATACACACATTGTATCTCCTTCAATAAGTCTAGATGGCATGGATTTTCCAGTGGTATTTGCCAACAATGTCAGGTTGGATATTAGGAAACATTTCTTCTCATAAAGAGCAGTGAGGCAGCGGCACAGGCTGCCCAGGGAGGTGGTGGGGTCACCGTACCTGGAGGTGTTCAAGGAAAGTGTGTATGTGGCAATGAGGGATGTGGTCAGTGGGCATGGTGCGGGTGGGCTGAGGTTTGGGTTAGATGAGCTTAGAGGTCTTTTCCAACCTGAATGATTCTATGGCTCTATGATTCTCTGAAAAGTAATTGCGTGCTCAGACAATAGCTGCTCAGAAAAGAGTCACTAATTGCTCTGTAGGTCTTTAACATGACACTTATGACCACCATTTACAACTCACTGTGAGCCACAGCCACTAGCAGGTATCAGACTCAGGCTGTGCATCAAAAACACTGAATTTGTCAGACTATCCAAAATAGAAGGCTCTACAAACTGTGACAGTCTACATACACTGAGTATATAGCATAGTTGCACTCAAAATGGTGGCCAGGGAGGTTTGCTTCTCAGTCCCCTTTCCATAAAATCAAAATAGAAATTAGCAAATAACCTTTACCTTTCTTACTCCTCTGTCCCCAAGTATACATCTGAAAGTGAGATCAGTGCAAAAGTAGGCAATAAATTAAATGGGATATTCTGGGCAGATCAGGTGTTTTGTGCACAGATCATCTTTAAAATCTCAATGGGGAGAGTTACAAGCATGCTGCAAAAGCTGAAGAATAGCCAGATCACAGGATTTGTAATTAGAGTGAGTACATGGTGCTTCCTCAACGAAAAGAAAAAAAAAGAAAGAAAGATGAGCAGCTGTCTCAGCAATATTAGAGTCAGGGAGGACTCCCAGTGAAATCAGATACTCGTCTGCAGAGAAAGCGAGTGCTCTCCATCCATCAAGCGGGCATGTGTCACAGCTAGTTGAAGAGAAATAGCTTCTAGAAAGTTAAGCTTCCTCTGAAACCTCAGCATATCTATTAATAAGGGAGAATGAAAAGAAGGCTACAAAATAAACTAGAAATACAAGCAGTAGTCACCTGAGGCTGCACATGATTAACTCCACTACAGCACATTACATGCCTCTACAAGGAGAAAAGTTTAAGGAAATACTTTATTGTATTAGATAATGGCAAAAATGAACTAGTGCAGCTTCCATACTTACATGTAACCGTTTCAAGACTTAGGCAATTGTTTGAGAGTCGATTCTGGTTTTACACTAGTTGTGTATTGGTATAGCTGCATTTATATGGGATAAATTTCAGCGGAGTAATTGCACACATCCATCCATTTAAACAGACACAGATGCTTCTAAGCCTTTGTTTAAATTCTTTTTCTCTTTAAATAATAATAATAAAAAGAAGTAGGGGTTCTCTGAAGAAATAGTATTTCCAAATTCTGTCATGCACGGTGCAAAGATTATTTTACAGTTGCAAAGCAGTGTCTTCAAGACAGTCATTGAGTGGCTAGGAGGCACAGTAGGAAGTAATGTTGCTTTCAAGAGATTGAAAGTAATGTTGCTGACCCAAGAGATTTCCAAGACCAGGCAATTCTCAAGGCCAGGTCTTTTCTCTCCCTGCCCTGCTGCTAGCACTGGGCATCGCGTCTATCCTACACAGCAGACCAGCTTCCCTCTCACTCCATCTGCTAAATGCAGCCAGTCACTGCCACATTGCTGGCTGTCTCTCACCACTGATATGGATGGCATAGAGGTTTCAGGAGGAGTCCAGCTGAAACCTGCTGTAATTAATTATCATGGGGTGAGTACTGCAGCAGGGAGAGGCACGGGCCTCCTTTTTTGTCTCACTCCCTCTTTCTCTTCATGTTTACCCAAGTCTCATCACCATTTTGAACTTTGTATTGGAGGTCTCCATTGCCGCCACTCAGGTGGATCCCATCACGTGCTGACCCTGCAACCACCACCCAGAGTGTGAGCAAGAAGGAGGAAGCAGAGGAGCTGGGAGTTGCTCGGGGGTGATTGCAGAGCTTTTTCTGAACTGAAGCAAAAGGGCCGGCAGTGAGCAGCAAAGATGGAAGCACCAACTCTCTCTCTCTATCTTCTTTTTTTTTTTTTTACCACAGAGAACTTCTGTTCTGTCTGTGTTTCCATTATGTTCCTAAACAATAATATGACCTGAAAGTGAAACAGAATTAAGTTGAATCTAATTTAAAGTGCTTTAAAAACAGGTAATTGGCAAAGCAGACTAACAAAATTACATGTCTGCAGGATGAGGTGCTTTTATATCTCTTCAGTAGAGAAACAGACTTCCATGCAGCACTGTGTCTCTTTCTTCCTCTCACAGTCAGGAGAACAAGAAAAGCAATAGCATCAGGCAAATGTTATTCTTCCTTTGCCTTGGAACACATACCACTACCCCAGCAAGTGAAATTGGTACAATTTAGTCAGATAGCAATTAATCTGTACTCCGTCCACAGCTAGATCCAATGGGGCTTCCATCTGTCTGCCCTAAAACACACAGCGGGCTGGTATCCACAGGGAGAGCAGCAGTTCTCTCCCTTTGTTCCTGTGCAGAAGGTAGAGCTGTGGAGCTTTGTGAGGCAAAGAAGCTGAGCTGGCTGACGCAGCCCAGCCCTGCCGCCCTCCATCCTGAGAAAGGGGGGTTTTGTCAGCAAGACTGTGCCAAAGGGCTTGGCACACACTCCCTTTTGGTTGCGTAATGCAACTGTCTGGAAACTCGTGAGGGGTACACACCAGCCCCCAAGGCAGAAAACTGCACAGAAGTACTACAGGCACAGGCAGTACATTTTGTTCTTATAAACCCTTACACCTGAAACAAAGACAACAGACTAAAACATCAGTACCCAGACATACAATAAGCCTCAGTGACAATTTAGGCCATTGCTGAGGATGTCTAAGGCCTGAAACTAAAGACCTACACTCCAGAAGAAACAGTCGGCACAGCAGCCTCAAGTCCAAGGACTGATGTACATCCCTGTAGGTTTGCCATGGAAAATGGCAATGTTTGTCCACAGCCAGTAGCCTAGGTCTCCTATGCTGCTGCCGAGGGCTGAGCAGCAATCCTTTGGAGTGACCTATTCCATGTGAACCCATCCTCTAGGGGTTGATCAAGTCACCCTTCCATAAAGACCTCTCATTTTTCATTGACTGGTTCAGATTCTACTTCAGACAGCTGATGTTCCATGACTTGGACAGGGGGAGATAGGTTCTTCCCCTCCTTCAGCTTGAGTCCAAGCTTCTACCATGAACAGAGCTTCCTTTCAATACCAGTTTTTAACCAGATCAGCATTTTCAGTTGCAATTTGGTAAGCTGACGTGGCTTGGCAGCAGGATTTTTGCAGGGCTTTTTGTTAGTTCATATACACGGTATGAAATAATTGTATAGTATGAATTTACACCGTGGCACGTGTGCTTCCCGGAAATCAAACACTCTGAATTTCCCATCCAGACAACTATCTTCAGATGCTAGCAGGTCTACCCGAATTGCCCTTCCAGCAGCGGGCTGAGCGTGTCTTCTGCTAGAGCACCCCAAAGGAGCAGCATTCTTCCGTTACCACAGCACCAGAACTTCATTTCTAATATTCTAATAATGCTACGCTCTAATTGAATGTTTCATTTCTTTTACAACATGAAATCCTGCAAATTGTTAAGCTATACAGCTAAAGAATCTGCATGATGAGCTTACAAAGTTCTGCCTGTTTTCTTTGTAAAAAGGATGTTTAATGACATATGTGCTTTGATCCAACTCTTAGCAATTACAGTTGTTTGCTAATAAAAGTTTGTTGGTTTCATAATACAGACAGAAATGTGTCACTGAGCTATACAGGCAAATTTAAACTCATGCTTCAGACTGATCATTTGTGAGGATCAGTGTTCTTCACTTCCTCTGCAATACATTGCAGAATATTTTGTAAAAAGTACTTAACACATAGAGCTACGAAAGAATGCTATCAATATTTAATTAATAACCAGAGGACTCATTTCGCAGTCCCAGGGTTTGTAAATTCATCTGTATAGAATGTTGTAAAGATACTGCATGGCAAATTAGCACATCTACATTGATAGGCTTGCTTACAGGAATTACTTTTGATAACAAAGGAACATACTGCTGCGCTGGCCCTATTCTTGTGAAATAAAATGGAGATCAAAAACGCTGAATTTTTACCTACAAGATAAGGCCAGGCTGAGAAGACCATATCAAGTGACAAGAGAGGAAAGAAAACTCAATTGGAGGCAAAGGCTTTTCGTGAGATCTTGCAGCGAAGGGAAACACCTATATATGCATCTACCCAAATGAAGGAAGTTAGATTATAAACACTTACTGCACTCGTTTGCTTTCTGCTTGATGAATAATTAACATGCAGTTAATTAACAAGAAAAAATGTATGTTAATGCATTCGATAGTGAAGTTTTTAGTTTTTAGCTACTTCTATACGTTTTAGTCCAATGTGTGCAAAATAACTTATTTTGTAGGAAAAGGGTACTAGTTGAAAACATCAGCTGTGCTTAAATACAATGCCCATTTTATGTTATCATTTTGTGATTAGAGAGAACTTGTAGTTGGAGAAAGTGTACTAAGAAAACTCTGTACCCTCCTGCACCAAATGACATAAAAGCAGGCAGAATCCAATTGAAATTCAATTAAAAATGAGATGAAGTAGAAGCATAGACCTCGCTTATATATGGGACTTCCTCCAGCTTTATCCTTTGCATTGTCAAAACTCAAACAGACGGAGCAGAAGGAGTGCATTCAGTTCTGAAACTGGAGCCAGAACAACAAGCAGAAGATCCAGGCAATCTGCTGTGTTCCTCACAAGGAGAATTTACAAATAGTGGGAATGTTTTTAATTGTCCGTCTCTCACAAAAAGAAAGAAAAATAGCTTAATGGCAACACAAACTTTTAAAGTCAGACACATCTACAAGCGCTGTGTTAATACACTGCGTGCAAACAACAGGTGTGAAGATTCAGGCACCAAAACCTAGTATGCTATAAAATCACGAGGGGATAAAAAAAGGAAAATCAAACTGAGAGAAATGCTAGGGCAAATCTTCTTATGTAAGTGGCCATAGATGTAGTGACCAATGTGGTGTTAAGTGTTTGCTTAGGAGTTACTTCTCATCTTTCAGCTCGAGTGTTTCAGCCCTTCTTGTCCACCCTTCCTCCCCATTCTTCCAAGGCAGATTCTACCACAATTTTATCTGTAGACTGTGAAAATGTTGTCCACATGATATGGTACATGTGAACTGCAGCTCACATGCACATTTTCACTGTGTGTGTTTCAACAGGAAACTATGAACCTTGATGTCTTTCTAATTAGAAGAGCTAGGACTCTGAAACTTTATAAATAAAATGGATGTCTGAAATCTGATTCAGTAGTCTACAGTGCCTATAAAATGTCCTCTCTGCTGGCAAACAGTGCAAATTCCCTTCGCTAGTTATAAACTAATTATCCCAATGAAACATTGTCTGCAGAATAGATTTCTACCATTTGCAGGTAGAATGGGTTCCATGACCATGTTCAAAACAATACTACCTGCAGTAGTAGGCTGTGGAGCATTCCACAACTTCAAAAATACTAGGTACTAACTGAATTTGGATATGACTATGGCACCTACCAAGGAATGGGGAAACCAGCTTTCCCCCTAGCCCCATTCTGGACATTTCCTCACAGCTATGCTCATGTACAACCCACGTGATTCACATGCTGTGGTACGGGGCAAAACATATGCAGCTAGTAGACGTGCAACCTTTTGTGCCTAAGTGAATGCATATTGAAAAGGGAGAGACTATAACATCTATATATTTAAATGTGAATATTATAATATCATCTTCATAATTATCATTCCCCTTGCTAGTTTCCAAGATGCTCTTGGAGGATCAAAACACAGCTGCTTCCCTACTGAGAATTTTCACACTTGTAGAAGCCCCAGGTTTGTTTCCGTCCCGGCCAACAGACGGCACTGAGCTGCTGGTCTCCGGGCATGGCAGAGCTCTGACTGTTGACTGTTACTTGTGAAAGAAGGCTAAAACTGACAGGCTGTTTGAATACAACTGAGGAGGGGAGAGGAAAAGGACTTCCATCCAAATGATAGTGTTGCAAAGCTTGACTGTTTTCCTTTAAGCCAGCTCCGACGAGCATTTTTTCCCTCACTTCTACAAGAACATCAGCATTTGATACACCAGTGTGGGCTTAAGGAGAAAATGGATTTTCACCATATGAACTGTATGCATAATTTCCAGATAGGAAATGGCATGTTACTTTATTCACATACATTCACATTCATTTATTCACATGAAAAAGAGTTCATATTCTCAGCGATGATTGACATAAGGTACGAAGAGGATTTCTTCTGCAAAAAAAGCAAACAAATTACAAGTACCAGGAAGCAATAAGGCTGTTTATTAACACTCTTCTATCTTCACCCTCCTGCCCAACCCATCACCCATGAAATGGCATTCCAAATCCTTGACATGAAATGATAATATGTAATATCGACCATACGTTCTCTGCCAATCCCATCTGAATCTCCAGTACTGCAAATGTAGTCATCTTCCTTCCACAGCGGGAAGCAGCAAACATTCATACTTGTGCATTACCTTTGTTTGGCACTGAAATCCCCGTGAAGTAGAAATTTTGCCTTTTAACACAATCCCAGCCTCACAAAATGCAGCTCGAAAAGGATGAAGAAAAGCCTACAGTGCCTGAACAGATTCGAGGCGCTCTACTAGTAAGACTCCTGTTTAATTTGTATGATTGCTCTGGTGATGGAGGTTAACAACCCAGAGGAATGGGAGGAAATCAGACTATGAGCCCACATGTTCAGATGTGCATAGATCCAGGCTTTTTATTAATATCCTGGAAGATTATTGGCAACGCCTGTAGTAATGTCTATTTTGTTCATTTCAGTTCTTATTGTAGCCATCCCCAGGAAACAGCAACACTCCAAGAGATACTTCTTGAGCAGAAGAGAAACTACGTTTGCGGAATACATTCTTGGTGCAAGTTGTATATCTGAGGCAAAAATCTTTCTCCATCCTTTTAATTCAGTGGCATTGTACCAGCTCTGCAACATCTGGAGCTCAACAATTAAGCGTTGATGTTTGGAAAAAAAATTTTACTGACTGCTAATTGTGAGGGTGAAACATAAGGGCGGTTCTCAGCTTTTTGCACTGAAGGAAGAGCATCGTGCTCATATTATCATAGAATCAGAATTGCTTGAGTTGGAAGGGACTCTTAAAGGTCTTCTAGTCCAACTCCCTTGCAATGAACAGGGAATTATTTGGGCAAGTTCTGGCCCTGAATGAAACAAGACTAATTTTCATTTGCCCCTGCCCTGGTTTGGGTTAGGTATGGGAAGGAGTTTAGTAAAATAATTTAGTCAACGTAAAATCAAACTGAATGTTGGAAAGAGCTCAAAGTTTATAAGGAACCGTGGGCAACTTCAAAGATTATTGCATAACTGAGCTGTCCTCAGGAGGTGTAAATTCCCTGTCACGGCAGGGCATGGAGTGAAGGGGCGATACCTGATCCCGCAGCGCTCAGTAAGCGTAGAGCTATCACAATTCATCTTAGGCGACTCGTGACTCAGTGTCACTGTGCCAGAGGGTGGGTGACAGAGAGGGGTTCCTGGGAGAGGGACAGGAGTCGCTTAGCGCCCCGTAGAAAGTGCTCAGAGGCATAAGAAAGAAGTCTGACTTAGCAAATGTCACAGTGCATATAGAATGACCAGAGGGGAGCCAACCTCCTGCTGGTGGCACAGAGGGCAGGATTCCCTCCTGCCTGTTTTACAGCCATAGATACTGAGCACTTTCCCTGATCTACCCGTAAGGGAGAGATTTCCTCCTCTGCAGATACTGCCCTCTTCCCCTTCGTTTCATCCGTTGTAAAATAAACAAGAGTAACATGAGTAAAGAGGTATTCACACTTGCAAGCATGCAGGAAAGCTTGAGAGGGTCTGTGCCAGTTGGGTCATTTTGGTGCAAACGCTCATGGCACTTGTGTGGTACATCTCGAAGAATGAAACTTCCCAAGGGATGCGGAGAACTAAGATGGAGTGGAGGGAATGGTCAGGGCTGAGAGGCCTCTGGACTCCTGAGATGTGCACAACCAGCAATCTTCCCACAGGTGCCCCAGAGGAAAGGCTCTCAGGAAGCACTCGGTGACTGACGTTAGTGCAGACTGTGCCTGCCGCACAGCTCAGCACAGCGTGGAAGCAGCCTGGGGTGGAAATGGCAGCTACAGGGGATTGTGTTGCACTGTGAGAAACTGAGATTGGGTTTCCTTTCCCCAGAAGATTTTCATTTAATATGAGCAGATTTTTTTTTTTAGAGGTAAACGTGTGATGCTTGGTAGAACTTAATTAAAGCTGGCCAGAAGCCAGGCCACCTCGGTCTGTGGTTGCTTCTGCTTTAGTTAGGTGAGGAGCAAGGAACGTTGGGCTGGTTCAGCACTTCCACTGAGAGCACTAGCACACATGCCAGGTGCTCGGAGAGGTGCCATTTGTAAAAGAGCTCCTCCCAGGGAGCTCCAAACAGATCGCGAAATGACTGAGTAGCGTGGGGAATCACTGAGCCATCGGGTGCCCAAAGAAATGACACCTATTATTTACAGTCCAGTAAGCATGCTGGCTATTTAGCCACGTGGATGAGAGAGACCCAATCTTGCCTTCAGACAGCTTTGAAAGTAAATTTCGGTAACACTGATGTGTGATGTGATATGATACACGATATGATATGTGGTATGATACGTGATATGATATACAAGAGCAAGACAACAGAATGGGCTTCAGGAGGAAGAAGCGGGGAGAAATCAACAGGAGTCATCTGCAATATATATATATATATACAATTGCATATCTATGATCTATATATTATTTATAGAGACATATTGAGCTGCTTAACTTCCTTCCCCAGAAGCAGGATGTGTGCATGTAAATGTCATTTTCTGTTCTTTTCTAACGACAGGGACACTTACATATGATGAGGGGTCTTTTCAAGCTCTGAGAGCAAAGTTCCTGCTTCTGAAGCCAGTGTCCTTGCATGCAGAGCCTGCTGATGGTGATCTCTCACCCAGAAGTTTTAGGTTACTGATGCCACCGCTCATGCTCTCATGGTAGCGGTCATAATCAGCCACAAATGTACCTATATTTCAGCAACATCAGATTTAAGCCAAATTACCAAAACTAATTAAAACAAATAACTAAGCATACAGAAGAATGCATTCAGCCTAAAATGCTCAAGTCGACCAAAGCATCTGTGCACCCAGCTGTTTGGTGCATGAAGCAGATGTGACAAGATGTTCAGATCTGATGTTTATGTATCAGGAGATTTCGACTGGATGGATTCACAGGCTATAGCAAATGTCCTCATTTATCTTTGCTTGTTCCTATGCTGTAGACTGTTCCAAGGGTCAGACACGAGGCATTCAGAAAGTTCTGTATCTCAGGGATGCTGAAATCAAGTATTTTTGCTGACAGGTAAAGAGCCGTCTCAAAGAATGAAAGATTTCTGTGCAATTTCTGATTCTTGAAAATGATTTTTTAACTCCTACTGAGAGCATGTTCAGTGACACGGACTACAATGAAATTATTCCTGGGGGTCTCACACCATTCTTGTTCAGCAAAATTCCATTGGAATGATATAATAATGTGCTCTGACACACGAGATTTTATTGTGTGGATCACCTCTTATTTGCTATTTGAATTCAAGCTCTGCTTTTGGAATCGAGTGCTTTCTGAGAATCTCATTCTGCCTTCAACCTCTTGTCCCTAGAGGTCCCTGTCTCTTCTGGTTGCAGAGAAGAGCCTGAAAGCATAACCCGCACTGAGCTCCAAACACCAGACGGCAAACAGAAACACACATCATCCATTTATTTATTTATTTTAATCTCCTGATTTTTAACACTTAGAGTTGGCAATATTGCAACTGGAATTCGGTTTGAATGAAGACTGGGGGCTGAATGCCAACTCTCTTGCTCGCTCTCTGCAGAAAAGCAATGCCTGGAAATGCCTGGAAACAAGGGGCCTGATTCACAGCTTCCTTCCAGGCAGCTCATACTGACTTACCCTGTCTGTAAGCCTAGATACAAATAGTCAAGCATATTCCAAACTAGGTCCTAATTCAAGCAGTACAAATACCCTTTCTTTAGAACATGCTAATCTCAGGTCCAAAACTCCTTTGTATCTATGATATGTGAAACCTAGATCTATGTTAAATAGGACCATCTCAAAAACCACCTCCAAGCCCTCTGAAAACAGAGTATGTAGAATAATCCTAGGGTGCCTTGTAAGAAATGTTTTTCCCTCTCTGTATCTCTTGCAAGCACCACTGCAAGTTGAATGGTGCAAGAAAAAAGGAAAAAAACACTGCTTATTCTGAGTAGAATGACTTCTGTACTCATATGTCTGGGCTGTAAAAGGCCACGGAACACTGGAATTCATTAGAAAAGGGAAAGCTGGCTCTGCTACTTCCAAAAATTGCAAGAATTTCAGTGCGTAAATGTGTCTACCAATAATTTCTGGTCTGTTGGTGTAGCTACTAACAATTTAATCTGCTCCTTTTGCATGAGAAATTCATGTATTGTTTTCTTTTTTGATAATAAGAGATTGTTTGGGGTATGTGTGTGGGGGAAATCACTTTTCCTATACACCACCTAAATCCTGCCTGTACCCACGTATATCAGAGCACCGAGGGTGAATTTACAGGATCATGGAATTGTTAAGGTTGGAAAGACCACTAAGACCATCTGGTCCAGCCATCAGCCCACTCCCACCATGTCCACTGACCACTCACTGCCGCATCCGCACAGTTCCTCAGGGACAATGACTCCACCAGCTCCCTGGGCAGCCTATGCACTCCCTCACCACTCTTTTGGAGAAGAAATTTTTTCTGATATCCAACCTGAAACTCCCCTGGTGCAACTTGAGGCCTCTTGTCCTATCAGTATCAGAATTGCATATATGCAGATCCCTGCACTGCACCAGCAATGTTTCTTTGACTGCTCAAAGAGCACAAGTGCACAGCTTAGAAAAGGTAATTCTCATCTCTGCTTTCTGTTCTAGGGCTTGGTTTTGGGGTTCTGGTCAGCCATAAGTAGAGTTTAAAACTACTGCAGAATACATTTCATAGTAAGAGTTAATAATAAACAGGTTTTTTTACAAGAATGTGACACTGTGACAAGTTTGATCACTGCATGAAGTGGAACCGGTGCCAGAATATTTGAGTATTGTCTCCTGACCACTCATGCATTAAGCCACAATATACTCGTGTATAGATCTAGTGCATTCAGGAATCAATGGGAAGAGGAGAAAGGCGGTGCTCCTTCTACTCTAAAGGCTCAAGTTTGATTGCAGTGATCTATAAACACCATCCTGGTGCTGCTCTCTGTAACAAATAACATAACCACTCCTGGGATTGCACTTCATACCTCAGAAAAAGTCTTTCTCAGCAACAGGGAAATAATTCTGATTTGCCTGGATCTGGTGCATTTCCTTGCACGATGAACTCTTGCACCAGGACTCACACAGGAGCAGTGCTTGAGGAGCAGCAGAAGCTGGCCAGCCCTGTTCCGAGGGCCACCTCACGCACTGACTCGTGTTGGCAGGCACACGGCTTCAGCAGCAGAAGTCTATTAGCTCAGCTGCCAGCGTCCTGTGTCACCAAAATACTTTCCATCAAAGGGAAACCTCTGCGAAGCAGCAGAGCACAAGGGCCAGCTGTCAGATTTAACTTTGTAATACTTAACCCTTTTCCTGCCCTCCACAGTGGCTTTTCGGATGAAAGAGTCCCTCTTTGCCTTTGACAGGTCTCCTCCTGCCACGGGCTCCTGCAAATATTTGTTGCTGCAGAAAATCATATACTGGCAGCATAGTCTGCTGCAAGTCAAATTTATCTGTTAGAAACCCGACTGCCATTTGTGGCCACAGGGTAAGTCTAGCACTGCTATAAATTACATTTTTTTTCTGCTGTGTGCTGGAGAGAGCTGGAAAATTGTCTGTGACAGAGCAGAGAGGATGTTAGCTAAGCCCTACAGACTTCATCACACCTACCCCCCTCCCTTGTGTAGAACCAGTGGGAAAAGAGCCATTCATACTGCATAAACATATCAGATCGTGGTATGTCCGAGGGAAATTTGCTTGGGCACCACAGTGAAAGTGTTGGAGTCAGTACCTTTGTGTAGGAGATGGTCAGAATTGTGCCAGCGCAGCTGAAGCACAGCTATCATTACTTACAACTTGTGACAGCACACAAAAATGACTCTGCTAATCAGCCGTGGGTGTGATACGCTCGTTCCTTATCAGGATAAGGTAACGGATGGATTTACCTTGAAATTATAGCTGAGCTCACCTCCGCTCCTGATACGTACAGCTGCTGACTGCGTGTCATTTGTGAGCCATGTGCCCATCACATGCCTGTGGCATGACAAAGGGAAGGCAGGCTCTGCCCCCGAAAGGATGTTTATGTATGTTCTTTCTCGAACAAGTTTAGACAGCACGTGGCAGGGATATCAGAGCCGTATCACAAGGGACGCCACTGTCAGAGGACCTGGCGTTGTAACAACCAAATGAGACGGTGATTCCCCTGCTAGGTGACAGTCACCAGGTCTCCTCACTGCTGTGCCACCGTGCTCACATGAGGTCACACGGGGTCCGTGCTGACCCGTAGCGACCCTTGCTCTGCAATGTGCTTCATTCTCTAATAGGCCTAATAGAAACAGCCGGAACTGAAGGGGACTGGAAAACATGAGTGGTTTAGAGGACAGCTTACAGCCAGCGATACACAGTTAGGTCTTTTCTTGCTCACGCTTCCCTTTCGCTGGCTTTTAGTTTCACTTTGCAGTTTCTAAGCCATCGAAAAAAATCTAGCAGTAAAAATGTGGTTTCACATGGAAAGAATCCCAGGTAGCACAACATCACCACAATGACATGTTTTTAAATAAAAGCTTCTCGTGACAAGTATCTACATTCATTCACATTTAGTCACCCTAACTCATGAAAGCGCTCGCCTATAGAGCATTAAGTGTGTGCCACTCTCCTCGATTTGCTCAGCACTTCCCTGAGCTTCGGGGGCAGTTCTGCTGCCTAGCACACATGTGAAAACAGCAGCTTTGATTTTAAAACCCCGACCTCACTTTTCAGTTGACCAGAAGTTGTTGGGTTGTTTTTTTAACAACATTTAGGCACTCACTGCAGTGAGGAAAGAAAAAAATACAGCTTGGAAAAATCCATCAGGAAAAATCTACAGGAAAATGCAAAGATTTGATTCTGTTGTTATCAGCGTGCAGAAATTTTGGGTTGCGTGAAGCTTATTTCAGTCACTCTTGTGTTGATCTGGAAAGGGAATCAGGTAAGAGTAGGTAGTACAGAGAAAGGCTTAAAATGCCCTGCAAGTGTGTAAGCTTTGTAAAATGTTTGAAACTTAAACAAAACCCATTTCCAGGAGGTCCAATTTCAGCTTCCTTCCCTAACTTGCCTTCCTGTGCAACTTCCCAGTTCAGCACACTAGCAGCAAAGTGTTAAAGGATTGCTGCACAACTTTACCCCTATCTCGGAATTTACTCTCCTGTGTAAGCAAGAGATGTGGCCTTGCGTGCAGGGAATAAGCCATTCCCTACAAAAGCATGTAGGGCTCTCAAAATCCTGGGCACATGATGGTGGGAATATCAAATGAATCAGGCATCCTGAGTCAGCATGCTGAACAAAGTGCCTCTAACCTCTGCAAAGGGCAATTCCCTCAGGTCGAGGCGAGGTCACTGGAGCAATGCAGGGAAACCCGTGCAGAAAATCCCGTGTACGGGCCCCAGCTTGCAGGCTTGATTTATGGATGCAGCGCCGTATTTTGCAGCGTTTTCAGGGGACTCTTACATTGAAAATCAGAGCTAATTATCTGAAAACAACATCTGTTGCATTCAAGTTCCAAAGCGTGCACCTATTAGCAAGACGGATCAGAGAAGCACTGATTATTTGTACATCGTTTATTTAAACTGCCTGGGAGCAGCGCTGGAATCGTAATAATTTCCCGCTCCCCGCGTCCCTCATCTCACACCAAGAACCCCTGGCTGCTCCAGGGAACACGGGGATAATGAAATGCCTCCCAAATACCTCTGCCTTTAACAAATGCAGCGGGACTCTGAAGACAGCTTTGCAACCAGACCACGAGGTAAAGATGCCAGCCCTTAAAAAGCAGGTTTGCCAAATATACCGCCGGGCTGCTTTCCTCTGCTTATCTGTGTTTCTGCTGTTGTACAAAAGAGCTTTCAAGATCTGGCCCAAAGACACATTCTCATTCTTTCTTCCCATAAAAAAAAGCAGACCTGGCACAGGCACAGTAAATAAAAATAACAAGCATATGATGCCCAAGATGCATGTGAACATTAAGTGACGTTGGCAGCCCCCGCAAATAGAACTCCGGTTAAAAATAGCCTTTGTCTAAATGTGGAAAGTGAGTAAATATAGTAGCAGTTTCAGCTTACTATAGAGGCTTACAGGCACCAAGTAACAGTGCTTATTATAGAGCATGTGCGTCAGCAAAGGGGAGAAAGGGAGAAAAGAAAGACAACGCATTCTGCAATTAGTTCCTACAATGAGACGTAAATTAATTTCGCCTCTTGTTATTTTTCTTGTGGCTTAAAAGAATGGACAAAGGAAGGAGCACTCTTGAACTGTAACAGTGCTAAAGAGAAAGAGAGCTGGAGCTGAGGAGAAGGGCAAAGCTCGCACCAGAGCCACACGGAGAGCGCTCTGCACAAAGGATGACTGCACACAATGAGACGTAGGAAGAGGTGACAGATTGTGATCTCAGTCTCTCTGAGACAGACGAATGAGGGGTACAGTAACCTGGCTGGAGGAGTGTTTGCTTGCCCTCATTTGTCTGCACATCACCCCATGAGCCAACTTCGGAACTGACTGAAAGAAAGCAGCATCGAGGCTTCCCCTTGCATTATGAGTTGAACTCAGCAATCCTTATGGGTCCCTTCCAACTCAGTATATTCTCTATGTCTGTGCACTCCTGACTTCCAAAGAAATCTCACAAGTTTCCAGTAATGGCAGAACTCACTTCGCTGCATCAGAATATCTGCTTTACCTGGGGCTCCTCTGCAGTGTAGTCATGACTGGGAAAGCTCCCAAACAAAAGCTGTGGGATAAGTTGGATCTAAAAAAGAGTAACTGCAGTGGGACACAGCTGTATGTGGAGTAACGTCCTCGGGATGTTATCTGCAAACGTGATGGTGCAGCCAGGGAATCCGTCAACATTCTTAACATTCTGTTTTAGTTGGACTGATGAAAAATAAAGTAACAGTGACTAGGTTGTGCTTATGAGCTTCTCAAATCAGAGGTGCAGGTGGGAGATGCTTCTTACCTCTCCCAGTGTTCAATTCAATTGAACAAAGTCAAATATTCCAAAGCAAAATAATGAAGTCCCCAAAATACCAAGTCTTCCCCCCATTCACGCACAAAAGGATGCTTTCATAGACTTGCAGAATATCCTGAGTTGGAAGAGACCAATAAGGACCCCTTCCCATAGCATTCAACGTATTTCTGTGCAGGTTTTTTTCTTCCTTCGGAATGAAAACAATGGGGTGACAGTGCCTAACAGGAAAATGAATGTTTCATAGTATTAGATGAGATGCAGCAGGGCATATCAATTGTGGCCAGGTAACAATTGTCAGTAAAGTTGCCTTATTCAAGTGGCATGGTAAATAAATACTATAAATTCCTAAGTAGAGTCTAAATCGGCTTTTGGCATAGTGCATCACTATAACAAGTTAATTTCTCTGCTCTAAGGAATAGCCTTATATGGTTCACTTAAGTAATCATGCTAAATGAATGTTTAAGTGAGAACCATTTGCCAAATGCAAAGCAAGAACCATATATAACCTCTTACACAACTACATAACACAGCAATGCTGGCTGGTTTCCAACATTCTGGTTCATGTACAAATTAGATCTGCTGACTCCAACCAACACCTGAGCCAAAAAGGAGCTACCTGGAAAATACTAGCACAACTGTTAAGGATTAATAAATGAGCATTTGCCCTAGTCTATCCTCCTCACAGCCAGGCAAA
>PPHD01000950.1:0-19579 GCA_002909625.1 Bambusicola thoracicus
TATATATATATAATAAGTATTTTTATAACCCAAATCTGTAATTACCAGTTTACATTTCAGTATATCTGATGTTTTAAAGTGTCAGAACAAGGGACTATTTCAGGTACATACAGCCTCTCTCTTTAATGTGATATCAGGCAAAAGTCAAATCAGTGAAGTAGCATTGAATTCAGATACAATAGCTAGAAAAGTAGAACCAGTTTAATATCCGATCTGCTTCCTTTACCACAGATTTACCAGAGCTTGAATGATTGTTATGGTTTAACCCAGCAGCAGCTCAGCATCACACAGCTGTTCGGTCTATGTGGGATGAGCGAGAAAAGTGGAAACAAAATAGAACTAAGACAATATATATACATATATATGTATCCTCAGTGCAATTACTTGCTACCCACTGAATCACACCCAACTATAAAATTGACTGGGACAAACTAATATAAGTACATTAAGGAGCACAATTCCCTCATTTCATGGATAAATTCTGAGTGACCAAAGGCTTAACTCAGTTGCCCACACATAGGCCTACAGCATTTTTGTGTGTTGCTCCACAGCATCTGAGATGTGCACAGAAATGGCAGTTTCTCCATTCTGGACCTCCAGAAAACCCAAGATGTTTTGGAGCGGCCAATGGATGCTAGGTGTGTCTTAAGTAGTGCAAGTTCCTTATCTTTGTGCAACCTAGGCCATAGAAGCCTGGCCCAGCTCCCATACAGGTAATTAGGAATGCTATGAAAAGACAGTCAAGTTCCTGAATTACTGTTTTATAATTTCTATTATCTTATGTGATCTCATGCATAGGACTTTGATTGCACATGCTTTCATTCAATCAGGTACATGTGGTTACACCAACCTCTGAACGTGTTTGTGTTGATCCTCCAGATACAGACTTAATACTAACAACAGGCAAAAGTACGCCAGATTTCTCTATGGGATCCTGATGCTGTTTTACCAATGAATATGGAAAACTGTGCATACAGTTACTAGCAAAATAAATTATTGTTTCACATACTAACATATCTACACAGTACTACTTCAATGGGTTAAGTACATTTGTCTGTGATTTTTGTGCTTTTTGCAAAGTCTTTTGAAAAGACTTTGCAAGTGAAAACACTACTATATGAGTATTATAGTTTGGGCACATATAAGACCACACCCACAGAGAAATAAGCCATGTTTTGAAATGCTATCCTATAGTTTTAAAAATTAAAAAAAAAAAAAAGCATAGTAAGCTCATTATGTACTAACTGTAGTTAGTAGGACACGTTAAAGTATAAATTCATCGATAAGATGTTCCCTCTTAAAACAGAAGTTTTGGAATGTTCTACTATTCGTGCAGAACCAAAGTGATTTGAACTTCTCTTTATTGGATGAAGAGCTACTAATCTAACACCCCTCAAAACCTCTTTTCTTCTGCTGCTGCTTCTGCTTCCATTTCTTCCAGTCTAGAAATACATCTTATCAGGCTATTAATTCCCTACATACACAACTTACTTCCCACGTAAGCCTTATCCCAGGAAATTCTTTATATATCTGGTAATATACAGAATGAATTAGATGCCAGAATAGAGCTGTAAATAAAGTGCTGCCAGGAAGAAGCAATGAATAAGATTTTTGTTTCTCCTATGGCATCAAAAGACAGTTTTTGGTAGGTTAGTGATCTATGAAATACATACAGCTTCTTTGCCCATTTGAAAACAAATAAAGACTTGCCATTAAAAGAAGTAATCGTGGTGGGAAACTTTAACTCCAAAAAACCCTTCGGAAAGGTTACAGTCTACTGGACTTCAATCCATTATCTAAGCACTTGCAAATGTATCCACATTCACCCGATAGACCGGAACAACTCTAGAAGAGCTGTTACGGTCTAGTGAGTGAGTGGTACATAAACCATACTGTGCATGAATCTCAAACTTCCTTCTCAGCTTTTAGATTTAAAACTAATTTATTTTAAGGAAAGAAATAAATAATCTGAGCTGACCTGCTGGCTTGGTTTCACCTGAGGTCAGCAACATTTGTAAATTTTCAAGGTTCAGTGACAGACCCCAAGAAAACTAGCACAGTAGAACTGTTTCCTACCATTTACTCATGGCAATCGTAATAAATTTTTAAACAGAACACATCCAATGGTTTGGAAAGGTACTAATGTACAGGAGCCCAGGATCATAAATAACAGCACATCTATCCTGTACTAGGGAGTTGATATGGAGAAAATATACTGGAAAATACGTAAAAAGCATAAGAGAAGCATACCCTGACTAATTCGGAGGGTAAAAACTTCACTGAAATCCCTAAGAGCTTCACAGGCCCATAGGGAACACAGGACTAGACTCTAAACCTCCTTCGAGATGTGGATGGTTTGCACAACTTAAATTATCGTTATCCATACTGAGTTCTTACAAAAAAATTTGAACGTTTTCTCTCAGTGCAAAACTGCCACTAAATACTGATGCCAGTTTTGCTCTTTCATGCCCTAGCAGGATCAGCTGAGGGTATATTTTTTTCCCTTTTTCTTGTTTTCTGCTCTTGCCTAGTAACTTGTGAATCATTAGCTGACACTCCAGAGCATAGCTGTGAAAATAACTGTGGTTCAGTGCTGCCAATAAAGGCTCACTAAAGTTCCTTCCTAGCACATGGCATAAAAAGCACCTCAACAAACATTAAAATGTCCCTTCTGATGTTGCCTAACACTGCCAGCCTGCTTGGGCTTAAAAAGCACAATAAAGAGGTTGCTTTCCAGATTTTCATATGCCAAATGGGAGGTGCTTTTTGGTGCAGCTTTTTCCTGAGGGAAGGAAGAGCAGGCGAGTAACCTCGTGCTGCTCATAGGCTATGCAAGGATGATCCCACTCAGGGGAAGCATACTCAAGCGCCAAAGTCAAGGTGCTGCTCATGGATGTTTCTGAACTCAGTAACTAAGCAGCAGGAAAGTTCAAGAGAAAAAAAAAGAGGTATCATAAAGATCATCTTTGAGAGCACGTGATATCCAGCAAAAGCTATTATGCAGCAGTGTGTGTCTGCCAAGGAACAAACAGTATGAATATGAGAAGTGAGTGTTTTAAATCTGAGTGGAATACCCCTGTAAATACAGTCACTGGAGGAAACTATTTCTTTGGAAAACACCTTTTGTGCTGTTGGGATATTTTGGGGATTCTATTTTCAGTACCTCTGTTCCAGATCTATTGGAGCAATGCTTTTATCACGACTATAAAATGGTTATGAGCCAATTCCTCATATATAAAACAGTCAGTAACAGTGGGGCTTTTTTTTATGACAAACATGATGTCAGACAAAGGGCATCAGGACTTAGTCTTTGTACTACAATACAAAATAACAATACATAAACACCTTAGTGAAAGCGGCTTGAAACCCCATGCTTTCTATTAAAAAGTCATGTTCAATCTTCACTGTTGATAGAACAGAATAGCTAACACAGAGAACATTGTATATCAGAAAGGTCAATAGTTATTATGAGCTACAAATATATTTTTTTCCATCCTTCAGGCTGTTTAGCGCATATCACAGCATGAGCAGCTGTCTTCTTTAATGCTTTTAAAATTAGAATCCCAAAGAGGAACAAAAAATTACATTTGCAATGATTGCTCTTTGCTTTTGTAAGTTTACTTTAATACACTATTTTATATACATGAGCCTTCTATGCAGGCTAACCAAGGGGCAGTAGCCAGTTACTAGGATCTCCTGGATTGCTGTATCAATGTGTACAGAATCCTGCCAAAAAATCACTTTGCACAAATTGTGTAACATTGCTGTATAACCTTTTTGGGAGAGTACATAGCTACTGGGCACGTTTAAACCAAGCAAGCATACGTGTGCAAACACGGAGTCATCATTACTAATGGCAAACACTTATTGGTTTAGCAACAGCAAAAAGAGGACCACCTGACCTACCACTTTCTGTTCATACAATGAAACTGGTGAACAGGAGTGACAAGATGGTGGCATTGTTTTTTTCCCATTAAAAAAAAAAAAACAAGTATCTGGTTCATCTTTGCTATTAGTGATTTCCAGCTTAAAACTGCAAACAAGTTCCCATCCTGTTTCCTGGAATTCAGTCCTATGAGTTATACTACATTGTTCCATTTTCCCAGTTTGAAAATATCCAGACATGGGAAATTGGTATTTTACAAATATTTTCAAGTATGGATGACATGAAACTCTTTTCTCTGTAAAACAACTTTTAAGGTAGTTTAGAGCAGTTCAATAATAAAAAGGAAGTCAGGGTTAGAAGCCATATAGAGTCAAGGGAAAGAACATATAATTGGCAAGGAGAACATTCTTCCCCATAGGGTCTAATGTTTGGCTCAAAGATAACTTCATTACTGGACAACAGCAATAGGTATGGTATGAGCTCCTTGACACTGTGAGAAGTGTCACAACAAAATGTAGATTCTCTAGGGAATAAACAAAAACACTGAAGATTTGCAGGAAAGTCCTGTCCTAATGTTCCTTGTGAACCACTTTCTCCAGCTGCATGGCTACATAGTTCAGAAGACACAGAAGCAACACTTTTAGAGGAACTATGTCACATTCTCAGAATCTTATTGTCCCTGTAAAAAAAAAAATAAACACACACCAACATGGCAGATGCTGTTATTTTTAAAGAAAAAGAATAATGGAAAAAATTAAACAATAAAGTCTCTCCCATTCCTTTGTCCCAACCAACTAACTCTGAAAATATCCTGTGAATAGAATCATTACTTTAACTTGAAAATGCTCATGTCTTCAGCACTGAGTATTCAAATCTATTTCTGAATGCTAGGACCATTTCTATCACTCCAAGATTTGCTGTGCAACTGTTTCCTCTCATCTGTCATACAGAAATCTCCTGATGTGTTCCAGGCTAAGCATAACCAGGCAGGCTGCTGAACCTGCTGCTACTGAGGAACATGCTAGCACAGCTGGCATGGTAGGTAGCTGATGCTATTGAGTGCACCACCAAGCTGATAGTGCCTCCAGCAGCAGTCTTCATCTGCAACACACTTTTCTGGCCACAGTATAGGTAAGAAGTCAAACTATCTCAGTTTCTCTATAGCTTTGCCCTTTATTAATAACCCTTCCCTTTCCCTTTTACACTGTTTTATCCTCAAGGCAGCATATTTAATTAAAATAGGGCAACAATATTCCTAAGAGGCAGTGCGAGGGTTTCCCTAACGCAGATAAATTGGCATTTATAGGTTTCTTTGCTTAGGCAGAGTTCACAAAAAATAATAATAAAAAAAGCTTAAGATAACGTCAAACTTTATGCCACTGAAACTCAGAGAGTAGAAAACAGGTATCTCCAAAAATAACAGACTTACGTATGTGTTTGCAGCAGCCCTAACAGTAGTTTCAGTGGACTGCAGCCACACATTACTCTTAGGAAGCAACTCACTCAAATTATTTGGTGAAAACAAACGTTAAATGAACCAGATGTCTTGCTGTTATTATTTTTGCCCTTTATTTATTTATTTTATACAGTGGAATTAAGGAGGTTTTTGACAGACACAATCAGGATCTGTCATATCGCACAGGAAACAGCATTTTAAAAATCAGCCCACTGTGCAAGTATTTTGGCAGATTTATCACAAGGCTTGAATGATAAACAACAGGAGGAATGCTACTTCTGTTTATTCACTTTATTTTAACAACTGGAACAACTTTTTCATTGAATACTTCTTCAGTTCAAGCTTTAAGTAAAACAAAGCTGAAATCAAGACAATAATCAGAAGATGATCAATAATAATTGCTCTTCTCTTTTCTGTTACTTCAATTTCCCACCTCCAGCATTTGCCAACTGAGTAACTTGCAGAAAAATTAATTTAAACACAGGCAAAGCTCAGTATGTTGGAGAAACTTCCCTTGCAGAGTTATTTCCTGAGTTTTTCTGAGTTACATTTTTTCTACATTGTATTTTTGCAACCCTGGAGCCCGCAGTGTTTCTTTTTCCTCCAAGTCTGAAGATCACCCCATGGATTAACAAATGATTGAGGATTCTCTCTTAAAAGACTCTTTAAAAAACTGTCAGAATCAGCCTGAGACAAAGATTTATTATGAACTATTTAAAGGGCTTAATATATGTATCCCCAAAGAGCCCTTGGAGCAAACTAAAAAGGAAGAATGGAATTCTCAAAGAATGGGAAAAATCTCCAATGCCTCACTTTCTTCACACCATGATTACTGTTTACTCAAAGGATAAAATGCCTAACCTGTCACATGAAGTCTTCAGAAGCCATATTACTGCTGATATACAGTAAAAAATCCAA
Organism: Bambusicola thoracicus; assembly: GCA_002909625.1. Taxonomy (NCBI): domain Eukaryota; kingdom Metazoa; phylum Chordata; class Aves; order Galliformes; family Phasianidae; genus Bambusicola; species Bambusicola thoracicus. Next base: position 6,261 of record PPHD01000950.1, read on the forward strand.
AACAATGAGCCTCAACAGTAATATGCCTAAGAAAGGCAGCTGTAATTTGCTTTCTAACCTGTTCGCTAACACAGTAATGTAGATACATCTTGTAGAAAGAGCTGATCTCCTGACCCTAGAGGCAATCAAATGACTGCCAGAGTGTTTGCTGTCACACAAACTGTGACCATTACCTTAATTATACGTTACCATATAACAAACCTTCCCTAATGAGCAACTCTTTTCCCACCTGTGTGCCAGCTAACCCTTCTGTCCTTGAAGAGTACCACTGCAGATGATTTCAATTTGAAAAGCATATCTGTATGCATCCCTTCCAATAGATAATAAATAATACATATTTAAGCAAGAATTATTGGTTTATTGGAGTACCAAGATAAAAATTACAGGCTTGTACTAAAGAAAGTGAATTAGAAAGAAGTGTACCATCCTACTGCTAAATTTTAAGCAGAGCTGGATCTGATCTTTGAATTTGTTTTCACATATAAATACTTCCATATCTACATATTCTTTTGTATTTACAGAAGATTATAAAATCTTGAATTCTTTACTTCGTGCCTAAAAACTGGAATAGTACACGTGTCCACAAATGTTTACTTCCCTTCATAGAATCGTAGAGGTTGGAAGGGTTCCCTGGAGATCAGCTAGTCCAAGCCCCCTGCTAAGGCAGGTTCTCTTCACTGACATGAACTTAGAGCATGTTGCATCTTTTTCTTCTCTTCTAGTTTTTATTTCTTTTTGAGCCTTTTTTTTTTTATTCTACTGTCTTATACTTAGTCATTTCTAAGCATGCTACAATTTACATGATGCTGTATCCTTATAAGCATACAACAATTTCCCTCTTCACAGAAGTTATCTGTCATATACCTCATATTTAGTACTGGTAAAAAGAGAGAAAGAAGGAAGCAGAAGAATCTAGTTTTGGTGTATCTGGGTTATTAAGCCTCTTTTTTTTATGGGACAATCTCAACATTTTAACTGTTCTTATTAAACCTATACCTAAACTAAGCAAATAAATGGCAAGGACCCACAGATTTTCCATCTGCCTTGTGCTTTACTTGAATACTGGGTGTCAGTGTAGTAACAGTTAAGATACAGCTATTTCCATCACAAGATAAAAGGAACATGAGAAGGACACAAACAGTAATTGAAGAAGACAATTGAGTAATGGAGCAACATATGAAATTCCATGCTAACAACTGCAACATGTAGTACACTTTGGAAGAAACTACCCCATATACTGAGGAATTTTAAATAACTCCATGTAACTAGGCAATAAAAGGAAATGAAAATGCCTCAGCAAAAATTTCTGCTCTATATGAAGAACTTTATAATCAAAAAGTGAAATGAGGTGTTAGAATACGTTAAAAATTATATAAAATTAATAAAGAATACTACGATGCCATTATGTGAATTAATAGTACATGCTTTAAACTGAGTGCATTGTTCTTATCATCCTCTAATAAAGCAATGACTAATGGAATCAGAAAAAGTGTAGTAGAAGCACATATGAGTAGAGATTATTGGAGTGATATCTATTTAGCTTTGAGAACAGATAAATACAATGAGATGTGACAAAAATACATAATGATCGATACACAGAAAATACAAGGACATTTCCAATAAATTGAAAGGGAAACACATTCAGAGCTGATAACTTAAAACTTTGTGTGTTAAGATAGGAGTACATTCTGAAGCCAAAGAGATCTGCAGTGAATCTCTTGCTAGTCTACTGTAAGCACTGAAAAAAGTCAGCTGAAGTCATTACAAGTCCTTGAAAAGACCAGTTGGCCTAAGTATGTGTTTGCTATGTATGTATTACTCAAAATGTTGCCAATGTTTCCCCCCCTCTACCACATACATGGCAGAAAACAGCTTGCAAAGCTTGCCAATTACCATTTTGCGATTATGCATTAAGAACCTACTCTGAAGTCCATTTTCTCAATCTTTACAGGTTAGCTTAAGTGTTAAAAGATTGTTGTTAAGCAGCTTGTATAGGAATGAAGGCTTTATAGAGAATAATCATCAGAATGTTTTTAAAGGAGTTATAAATGAGGATGTTATATATTGTAATCAAAGACATTTGCTGTCAGATTATATTCTGTGTATTAGAAATACTATAATTTTAATTTTATTCTGGTTTAATGAGTAATTGTAATCAGGAAAGTCTATAAATCTTACACACAAGCATATTCTACAATACATAGGTTTTTTTTTTTCTATAAAGAACACAAATTATAATAGTGAAATGAATGAGTTGTAACGAAATACTGTATAAGTCCTTACGTACTGCATAATATTACTTCTCATGAAATTATTTTGGCTTTTCAAAGCCAAATGTTGACATAAGATAAATAGTGATCCATAGGCTCTTTGTGTGTTGTCTTAGTCAGGACATATTCCTTATACGAATCACTGTTCCAAGGGAAAAATAAAATGTTCCTGTGTTAAGAAATTTTAGATTACTTTGATTAGGAGATATTTATATCTGTACTAAATAACACGCATCTCTCAAAAACTGTATTTAAAAATATTTGCACTTTCCTATTTATGCACTCAAAATTCTCATTCTAGAAAATCTTAGTACAGTGCATATACTGATTTCTTATATAAATATTAGTAGCTGCTTAATATAATCAGGTGTTTGAATAATGATAATGATTACCTTATCATATTGGTAATTTTTGCATTCTGTTAGCAAAAACAAAATTTGCTAACATGATGCAAAAGTTGTTAATATAATGAGTCTCATTGTATTAGCGACTTTCTATCACGTTAACAAAGATTAAATTTGCTAATGTAATATGACAGTCACTAATGGAAGATTAGTGCAGAGACCAAAATCTCTGAAGACCTCCTAAAGGTAATGCTGAATACGTAAGCAATGCTCTTTTGTTTTTCCTTTGTTACCTAGACTTTGTGTACCTTAAGTGTCACACACTCACTGAATATTCTCAAGAACGGTCCATTTTATCAAACACTAAGGGAGCCATGAGACAGCGATTAACGTTTGATGCAAAATCATGAGCTGAGTTCCCTTGCTATAAGTGACTCATGCAAATGGATCAGATGATATTTATACAACATGGAGAAGTATGTTCATAAAGACTGACTTACTAATACTGCTGATGAATTTATATAGGACCTTCTCTGATGAATATGGCATCAGTATTGATGCCGGAAAAAATATCAGTTACAGTGAATATTGTTGGACTACATTGCTTGTGGTGCTCTCTCAAAAGATATTTCACAAGTTAGAGAGGGTCTGTGGCAGAAATGCCACAACATTAATAATAAATAGCAGAACTCAGCCTTAATACGACTACCTTTGTGCTCACATACTACAATGTCAAAATGGCCACACAGCTCCATCCACATCTAAACAAGTGAAGTAAGATATTCTTCAGCATGCATATATCAAAGAAGATTAAGGGGGTTCGGTCACATCAGTGCTCCCTGTCTTATGCCACATTGGTGGCACCACTCACATGCGGGGGGCAATGCTTCTTGCTCCCTGTCCCAGACTTTGAATGTGAGGAGCCAGAGAAGCTGCAGCACTATGCGAGAATGGAAGTGTAGAACCTCCTCCTCAGAGAAAGCCAAGTCTTGTTTAAATGTTGTGATGTTAATGAGCAGCCATGTCATACTAAGTTAAAAAGCAGCAATGCTCTATTTAATACAAGAAAACCTCAGAAGCACACCTTACTCTCACCTCTGACTGATTATTTTAGGCCAAGCCACCTGATGAATCCTGCAGTCTGAAGAGTATTATCCTTCTTACATTCTGTCCGAGAACTGCCTACAAAATAACAGTACTCCTTCCTAAATTTTAGATGCATTCCAGAATTGGGGGTTTAACATTCTAGAATATGTGGATGCCTGAATGCAATTCTGGATTGACAAAAGTGAGAATGAAACCCAACAACTATTTACAGCAGAAAGCAATTAAATACCACTGAAATATTCTGAAGAGAAAGAACAGCTGCTTATCTGTAGTCTGGGCTGGAAAACCATGGATCAGAAAGACAGCAGATACAGGCTTTCAATAAACAAACTCCACCCAGCTTCATGCAAAGCCCACATAGTTGGTGACTAGTCAATCTCCCATTCAGAAATACCACCAGCAACTTCAACTCATACAGTACAGCTATTGAAGGAAAAGAAGGGTAAAAGCAAGCAGGATAGGTTCCTGCAAAACAGAGCTGCTGAGCAAACTGGGAATCCAGTAACTAAAGCTGAGAACTGCACAGATAATTAAGACATGCTCCAAGTTTTGATTTACTTCATGCTTCAATAGCCAACAAATCAGTTCTGTGGTTAAGAGAGTTTAAAAGCTAGAATTCACACAAAAGACTTGTGTGAACTGCAAAGTTACAGATCCCATGGCACAAGTACAGGTGCTGCAGTCAGATCTGCGGGTAAAGGAAGGTGCTAAAGAGGGAGCCAGATATTTAGCAAGGCTCATCTGAGGAGCATGAAGGGCCTTTCAACATTAAAAGAAGAGTTTAAAACTGGATTCATATGTTTATGTTAGTATGTAATTTTCTTTTATTATTAACAGCAGGCTGAGCAAAAGAAAAATCTAGTTTTGTGATAACTTTATTTCAGTTCACAGTACTAAAATATAAAAAGGAACAATCATGAGTTTTCCATTTTTTTTCCTTCAGTTCTTGGAATGTGATATCTGAATAACTGTTTAATTGTAAGACCACTTCTTTCCATCTTCCAGGGAAAGCATAAGTGAAGTCCTAACCACTTATTGTTAGGAACAGCATGAGGCATTTTTTCTTTTGCTAGAGAAGTATTTCTGGAGCTTGTGCTAAACTCTAATATGGCAAGCTGTATTCTGCTGATCTAAATTTCACTGGCATGGTTTTCTTTTCCTTTTTTTTTTTTTTTTTTTTTTAAATTTTCTCCTAGGAATCTTATTCTGCCTTGCCCACTTTTATTTGATTCTGACAGTTCACAGCTGAGCAGTTCAGAGAAGTACACAGGTTCCTTAATTCACCTCTCTTGACAATAGCAGGACCTGATCCTGCAACTCAGCTTTCTGACTGTGCTTGTAAGCTGTCATGGAAATCACATGAGATGACAAATTGCTTCTCACCACTTCCAAAAAATTAGGTCACTTATTTTGGACATTAAAAAGGACTTAAGGCTGTGACTTGAGATACACATTTCATTTTTTTCTGTCAGTGGTAGTCCCCTTCCCTAATGCATAGAAGTAGAATCATAATGGTATCATTCAAACAAGCTAATCTGCCTGAAAGAGCTCCTTTAAAGACATGTTATTATACAACTTTTTATGTTTATATTGAACTGTATGAATGATAATAGACATTTTTTCCATAAAGTGTCCATAATACCAAAGTTCTTTAGATTGAGTACATCACAGTTTAGGTCATAGAAGGGTAGCACCGCAAAGTAGCAGAAGCCAACAGCAGGGGAGAGATCCTAACAAGATGAGCATGGAAATGGGGGCAGGTGTTTGAGGAATACATTGTATTCTCCCAAGACACAGAGGCAGAGAGGACAACTGACATGAGGGAAACAGAGAAAGTCATGGGGTGACTTTTCCCTCAGGGTGCTTTGTATCACTTAACTATTAACTGCACTTTACACAATTCTACTCTGCCATTTTCAGGCAAACTTAGACTGTTTCCCTAATTTTCTTGTCCAGGTGTCTATTCCCCATATATCTCCAAGGATTAGCAGAGAATTGAGTAGAGGAGATGCTCATGTCCCTCTGCTTTAATGCCACATTTTGCCCTGGAGAATCTTACCAGAGGCAGTAGTACTAGGATTGATGTCATCTGCAGGCGAGCCACTAGAAGTCAGCAGTAGCATGCACTCTTACAAAAACCTCATGCGAACAAAGTATAGTAAAAGCATCTTACCAACACCTATCTATATATAGACTCCTAGAGCACCTCCAACTGCAGGGAGCTGCCCAGACACACACTTCTATGCTCATGTAATGCATGCATTCCAAGTGTTTATGTCTAACAGCTGCAACACCTCACACTGATCTGTGCAGCCATAGAGTTGCCATTTAAGCATTCTGCTTAGGTTCCCTGGGTCTAGAAGGGAAGTATAATCTGGAGGAAGTGAAAGGTGAACAGAGAACAGACCTGCAGGATTAGAAGAGCAACCAACTTGCAGAGAAAGCTATCATGAAGGCTATTGGGGTTGTTGGATGCTTCTGAAGAAAAGGCACAGTAGTACTGCTCTCTCCTAGGCAGTACATTCTTATTTTTAGTGTCATTTGCTGGATTATATTCTCAGATAAAAAGTGCCAGAATTTGTCAGATGACTTGATTTCTGCCTTTGTCAGATTATTTTCCTTAGTTTCTGATGAAAGCATAAGATTACAAAATTATTTTTGTGGATTTTCTCAGCTTCTTTAACTTTCCTAATGCCACATCTAATCTATTTATCTATGGCTCAATTACTGATTCATGTCCACTGGGATGCTAGATACATATCCTATAAGTGGTATCAGCTTATTTTGTTACATTATATAGAGTGAACTGATACTCTGAATTGTATCTGTGCATAAAAGCATCACAAATTGTTATTAATTAGGCTGTAAGGAAGATGTATTCCACTGTTGAACTCTCCAGAAAAAGCAAAGTATAATAATTCTCTTCACTGAACAGTTTTCTGCTTTGTTATGGGACAGCTGATGAACACAACATTGCTTTTATTATGCAGTCTTGAAAGTGCCAGTTGGGAGAAAAATATTTTTCAGCATTTAAAATAAAAATACCAAGAAGTTACAATAGCTTGCATGGAACTCCATGTATGTCCTCTTAGCAAAAATAGCCTTTGAACTGCAAAGACATTTGGTGATGATTACTGTTCACTGAAAAAAAAAAAGAATTATAAAATGTTATTCATCTATTTCTTTTCCTGTCATGTGTTTATCTATCATTTTGCAGTTTTCAGCGGAGCAGATGTGCTCTGACAGAAACAGCAGCTACAGTATTTGCTTCACATATAGAAAGAACAAGCAAATGTGACTCATATCCTGGATTACATTAAACAAAATGGAAGAGTGACAAAAAAATCTGTTAGTAGAACAACAGATTTTAATTGCAAACTACATTGAAATTCATTTGTTTAAAAAAAAAAAGTGTTTTCAAATGTTAACTCTCAGATTTATACTGCAGTATTTGCCAAAAATGTTAATATTCTGAGGTGAAATCCTGTTTCTAATGAGGTCACTAGAGCTTTGCCACTGCATCTGTGGAACAGAGTCCAGCTTAGTCCTTTATTTGGTCCCCCTGGATAATTTGCAATTTTTTGTACACTGAGAAAGCACTGTGCCTTAACTTGTCTTCTGAAAATTTTTATTTAAGACTACAAATGATTGAACATGAAATGATTATTAGTCTATAAAAGACATAATCAATAACTATCATCCAATGATCAAGCACAGAGCCAGGCTTGAACTATGAACTATTTGACAAAAGTCAAACTGAAACATCTTTTACCCTAAAACAAGCAGGCACTCTGCTCTTGACCTATTAAAACTTTATTTGCAATTTTACTTGTTGGTGAACAAGTCATGTGGAAAGGCATTGAGGAAATGAGCCAGCTTGTTCCCCAGGTGATATAAATGCTTTATCAAACCGATCCTTGCCTTGTTATGTAAACTATACCAGGTACTGTTCATTTTAAACAGAGAGATAAATAGATCTAATATGCTTCAGGGCATCATGCTTTATGCATGAACTGCTTTTTATTTTTATATTAAAGATTTTCTTGACACAACGCTTTGCAATGAAGTAAAGCTACGATATAACATCTTAACTACAACCACTGCAGCACCTGCAAGTTCAAAGTACTGAGACTGATATTCCCTGATCAGATAGTCTCATGGTAACCTTTTTAATTAATTCTTAATAAACAATTAATTTTTTAGTGAAATACCTCTTGTAATGAGAAAGTCTCTCTCAAAAGATAAATGAAGTAATCCTCTGAGATGGAATCTATAAAAAAATAACTTGGTGTATCCACCTATTTACAGTACTTAGCTACCTACTCTTTACTTTCAGTTGTCTGATCTATCACTTGTTTTCTTATTTATTATACAGATTTCAATGTGATGCGATATTAGAATGCTTTTAACCTTCCCAGGAGTAATATTCAGTTTCTTTTTATAGCAACGGGATTAAATTTTACTCAGTTTTCACAAGAGCAAATGCAGAGTATCATAAAAGATTTCAGTACAGTTAAAGACTTATATCCCTAAAAGAAGAGCAGAATTTAGTCATCTGTCTTAAATTTGAGACAGAAGATGAAAACGTACACATTTATGCCCTTATTTCAAGACATGGACATATAGAATACTATGTTTACAGAAATTCACTTCAGAACTGCATATACTTCTACCATAATAGATTATTAAAGGACTGCTTGTTTTTGATTTAATATTCAATGTGATCATCCAAAATTTTAAAAACTGTTACTGCCTCTATTGTTTTTAAAAATGCATAAGAAGGGAGGGAAGTGTCATATGTGTATTATCATATACACAGAAGTGTTTGCTTATCCTACCTAAAACGAGATTTTAACTACTCCTCCCAATCTCAGTTCGGTCTTAACTGTGGAGTCAGTAGTTACATCCTTTTTATTTACCTGCTTCTACGAAATATATATATATGAATATGTATCTACACATGGGATTACAAGTATATGTCCGTTCAAATGGGTTTTGCTTATTCTCCTGATGAGCTTTGATAGCATTTCCAATGCCTAATTAATTAAAAATCATTGGTCAAAATGGTTTACAGAGCATTATTTATGTTATAGTTGAGACAAGTGTACTCATCTCAGGCTAATAAGACTTAGTTCACATTTTCTAAGCTGTAAAAAAAAAATCACTAGTTGATAAAAGCTTTTGTTTTCACAAATTTCCACAGCAGTAGTGCAAATCACACATTTTTAATGCTGAAGGTATCAGATTAACAAGTGGTAACTGGATAATATAGCATTCTCCAATAAAGCGTGGTTTGTTTGTATTCATAGTGTAATGTTTACTTCAGGACATTTTCTGGAGAGATGATGCCTTCCTTCCTTTTATTCCAAAATAGAAAAACTAATGAAACTTAACCATCTACAAGTCTATGTTGTGTATGGAGTGAATTATAACTTTTTAATTTAGTCAAGTAAAGAATTATTACAGAAGGACTCTAGGGCAGGAATGTGTTAATAAAATCATACTCTCTGCCTTTTCATTTAAAATAATCCCCTTGAGCTGATTAAATGAAATATCACTTGTTTAATAACTGACAGAACATTATTTTTAAGCAGAAATGTTTTGCATATCTTCCTATCCTGCTTTTAATTCCAGGCACAAGATAGTGGAGGCACTGACATCACACAAAGGGAGTAGAGTTTAGCACTTGGATATAGTTTGTCCTGTCATAGTGGTATCTATAATTTAGTGTGAAGCAGTGAGGTAGACAGAGCATTATCATTAGAAATCATCCTGAACAGGGATATAAAACACAGTCGCAATAACACTTGTCAGAAAGGTGACTGCAGTCAAAACTAATATCCAAGAGTTTCAAGATAAATGCTGACACTGCAGCCATCTTACAAAGACTATTATTGCTCAAAAAAAAAAAAAAAAGAAAGAAAAAGAAACAAACTACAGAACCAACCAAACAAAAACCCACCAAAAGAAAAAAAACACACACAAAAAAAAACCAAACCAGAACACCAAACTGCGAAACCTTCTCCAGAGTGAACAAGTTAAAATTTGTATCTAGGGTGGCATAAACTTTGTGAGATTTACAGCAAGTAAAGCCCTTCTTTACCTAAGGCTATTTTATGTTACTTCAGAGGAGTAATCACATAGACTTTCTGGCTTAACGACTTTAAGATACTCTGAATTCCTCACTCTATCCTTATCCCTATCATCTGCAGCATATGAATGGAATCCTTTGAAAATGCCATTAGCTGTGTTGTTTCCAGGTTCAATCCCTCTCCCAGCTGCCCACTTTCCAACCTGCCTTCGTCAAACAAGGCAGGATTTTCTTAATCTTTACATTTAGACTCATCTCTGACTATTGATTCAGCCATAATTTATGTACAGTCAACAAATACACAATTAGCAGAGTGGCATGGTTAGGCTGGTATTTTACAGGTTGTATAACTAGAAAGGAAAGATTATCACAATGGAAAAAGATAATCAAAAATAAATGAAATGCTCACCCATGTCCTAGGCTCAAAGTGAGCAAACTCCAGAAAGAAAGCCTTCCCCTGTGAAAGTCAGCCCTTAAATGGGGGGTCAAGGAGAGGTGGAGCCAGGCTCCACCCCTTCAGGTCACACAGGTGCTCCTGCAGCTGACTCAGTGCTTGCCTCAGGTGATCAGGCCGTGATTCAACAGTTCCAATACAATTTCATAGTATTTAACTGCTAATTTTGTAAACAGTAGTTTACATGGGTCATAAGGAAAATACCAAATGAGGTAACTGGAGGTAGAAACTTAACTGTGTTTGCTTATTTAGCACTGATAATGCATAACTCAAGACAAAGAAAGAAATGCATAGGAATGATGCCTCTTTAATACACTAATTCATAGCCCAGTGATTTTGCAGATATGTTGCAAGACAAGGTACGGATGTGTACACACTATTTCTTCAGCTATATGTAACCACTCTTGATCAGAGAGACAGAACAGACAGAGCGAGTGTATGGGGATTACTATCCTATACCAGGTGGACTGACAACAACGGCCATCACTGTTGAGAACAGTGATTAATGTCTTTTACCCTCCCTGAGTTCCAACCTCCAGTCATTTTCATTGAAAAACATATTCTGAATTTCTGATGTTCACTTACTAACCAGTATTCTGCAAAAGATCCACTACCTTTTGCCTGAAGAAAGCAAGGAGCAGGTTCTTCAGATAAACCATCAGCATAATATGTGAAACGACTCAGACTGCAGAGGCCAATGAGCTATGACAGACAGAATTACGCAGTATTATAGAAATTCAACCATAAACGGTAAGATTTATTTTGTGTTGGTCTCAAAAAATGAAAAATAAAGGAGAGCAGAAGAGTCCTTGTTACTAAAGGGCATGAGGAACCTGTCATGTTCAACAATCTCTATAAGTAACAGCAGACTCCTCTGGAAAAGGACCAGAAGATCTGTACCATTAGCAGCAATGAGTTCCGCACATCCTCAGTGCTTCAGTAATGTGCTTCTTTCCACTTGTTTTGCTAATGTTCACTGTATACTTCTGTCTCCTTGTGAAAAGGCACCTAGGGTACTGTGAGGAAAATAATTCCTGTCTTTTACATCTTTATTCAGAGAGAAATATTACTATACCTCTGGTCATTTTTGTGATTCAAGTCTAAAGCTGGTACATACCTGTTGTATTATGTCTTTTATATGTGTGTTAACATAAACAGTGAATACAAACCCATGTCATATTAAAAGGGAGTTTTAGCACTGCAATGATCACTCCTAGGTAATCATTATTACCCTGCAGGATTCTGATTGCCATTTTATTAGGATGTATTTTACTGCATATTTTTTAGCATTCCATTAACTTCCTTTTTCTTTGTTAAGTACTGTCTAGTCCTGCTGATCTCCTGAATGGATTAATTTTATTCATGTATCTACTTTTTTGAAATCTCAGGTTTTGATTATAGCGTTTTGATCACAGTTAGCAATTATAAATTCTTAATAGTGTCAATTGTGATTTAGATCAATGGTATAAACTGAACTGTCTTTAGTCTGTACTTGAGTCAATAAACTGAGAAGTTCAGTTATTGCCACCAGTAAATAGACATTCCTTTTAATTTTTCTGCTTGCGATCCAAATTACCTTTCAATCTTGCCCTTAGTTCTCCGAATTGATACCTTGCATTTAACTGCTCATACCTTACGTGTTCCTATTGTCTTCACTGTGACAGATTCATAGTTTTTCTGAAAGATGTGCATTTGGACTTAGGAACCTCGCCATTTAGAGAGTTATTACTACTCTTAGTAAATTCATACATGATTCCATTCAGCTGTCACTACCTAAATGAGTTTCAAAACGAACTTAGGGAGTACAACTTCCTAATATTGGCTAGTGAATCTATGGATTACAGTTTTTTAGTATAGGCTATATTCAGCTCTTTCCTTTATTCAAAATATCCCAGCTCATCTGGTATTAGCAATGATAATTTATTATGTGAATATATCTACTTGTACCAATATATTGAACTTATATTACACTGAACTTATATTACACTAGTGGCTGTACTCTAACTAACTGTTTTTGAATCAACCCCTTTACAGTATTAAAGAGTAAAGCAGAAAACAGAACCATTACTTCTGTGTGCCAGGAAGCAACGATCCTAAACATTCAGAATGGTTCCTTTAAATACTGTAAAGGTGTGAAATTTCTTGGAAGTCAAAATCATTCACAAGCAAGCATAATTTTTGAGTTTGTTTCTGAAAAAAGAAATTTCCCAGTACAAAAATAGGATATGTTAGATATATAGATATATATAAAATAGAAGAAAGAAAGCAAAATACACATAATTTCTTTGCTAGCAAAAGGAGTCTAGGTTTACAGTAAATTTACTTCCTGTCATATTTTGAGAATGGTGTTAAATAAAAAAATTAAGTTAGATAGAGAGGAATAAATTTAATAAAAACACCGTTAGATAGAATAACTTGGATTTAGGAGACTGCAGCAGCTACTCCCAAAGCAAAGCTGTTGTTATTTACCAAGAAGCAGTAACATTCGTTGTTCAAAATTCCCAAGACTTAAAAATAAAACAAAACCCAGCACAGTAACAACAAAGCTTTGCAAAATTATTATACTATTTATTGTTGTAGATTAATTTGCTGCAATGAATTAATCTAATGATTTTTATATTGCTATATTTCATGTAGAAAATACCAGAAGAGATGTATTTCAAATTGTGTTTTACTGTACCAGGAAATCCTAAAAATAAGAAAACATTATATATATGTAAGCAAGAAGAGGTGATGATGTTAAAGAAAGCGGTCACCCCCACTGTAATTGTATAACATTATGCACAATACAGCAAAAAAATCCATTACATATGTTGAAAATACATGTTGTCTACAATGGGAGCATGATCTGGTGTACAAACTTCAATAAGATCTGAATTTTGTACCAACAGCTGCTATTACAAAATATCTGGGAAGACCACAGAGTGGAATAATATTTCTACTGGACATTATATTGATAACTGTAAAAGTAGGAATATAGAATCCAAACTCCTCTATATGTGTCCTAAACTATCACTGTTGAAAAAGAAAAGAAAAAAAAAAAAATGGATGAA
>PPHD01000950.1:19599-34599 GCA_002909625.1 Bambusicola thoracicus
AAAAACAAAAAAAAAAAAAAAAAATGGGTGCCAGATCAACTTGATCTATTTCTTATATTTTAGGTGAGTTTACGAGTATTAAAAGGGAGACCTGTGCTAATCAATTTCTTTTATTTGTTCTTTTTTTCTCTTTTTTTCCTGAATGTAGGAATAAAAAACAATTCATAGAACTATATTTCTCATGAGTCAGTATCATTTACTTTCAATAGACTCAGTAACACTGTTTAAACCTTGAAAGTTAATAAACATGGATTTGTAGAATTAAAAATATCGAACAACTGCAGAAGTAGCAAAGCAAAAAATTAAAGTTTTATAACCCAAAGTTGAAGACTGTGCTCTACAGTTTAAATATTTCATATCTGACATTTTCAGACTCTACTACAGTGTGGAGTCTGATTTTGATTTTTCAGCCCAATACAACTTTTGGGGTTTGGTTTTAAAATCCGGATACTTCTAGCTCAGATAATTTTTGTATTTATAAAGTGACCAATGTCTACCTAACGGTATTTACTAAATCTCTTTTTGCCTAACCCGGGAAAAAAAATGCAGATTGGATTATTCTCAACCTTTGTATTAGTTAACACAAAATAAAGATGACGTGTATTAATGTAAGCTTGAATTTGAAAATAAATACACTGTGATATGACAGCATAAAATCTACAGATATGACTGCCTGAAGATTAAAACAGTATAGTATCTGGATAGCAACTATGACATACAAATCAACTACTATTTGAATCATCTTCTCTTGCACAGTTATAGGCTTCCAGAAAGTTGTTTTCTGATTGATATTAGAACTCATACTTTATATTCATACACAAGGTGGGAATCCTTCCTTCTGCAGGCCAAGATAGCAGGCTTTTTTTGTCCAATTAACGCTGATGTACATCACTGGGGCTATCAGAAGTACCAATTATGAGGACATCTATGACCAGAAGCAGTTTCTATTAAAATAAATCAACTGATTAAGCTGTAGCAGTAATTGCTGAGAAATAAGTCTGCATCTGAAACTTGTCATTTGAGTTAACACATTGTTCTTAGTATTATGGGTGGATTTAACTGCCCTAACTTCATAATTAAACCTAGCGATTTCAAAAGGTCCTGGGCCAAGCCCACAACTGACTCCTTGTACTTGTAAAATCAAGGTAGCTATCTGGATTTATACAAATTAATTATTAAGGCTATTGTGTACTGTTTTCATTGACATCAAAGGGACTTCTTGTCAAATGAGACACTGACTAAATGGAGGTTAATCAAATCCTACATGGCAGAAGTGTACATCACATGTTTTAAGAGAAGCTAAGATATTACTCTGTGTCTATATGCATTGCATCATGGAATATAAAAACATAAGAATATTAAAATACAAAGATATCAGTCCCATCAGTAAAGATAAAACAATCCCAAGCAGCTTGCACAGCAAATACTGTCATAAGTAGTGACTCAAAATCCATGGCTATTAACTGTAAGACAGCAATACTGCAGGGAACTCTCCTGCACTGGCAGGGGGATAGATAAGTTGACCTAATGGTTCTTTTCCATTTCTAATTTCTCTGATTCTATTAAGACTTGGTATTTTCAGAAGAATGCAACTGCTTTCCAGGGCCCCTGAGACATGAGGATTTAGGCAATTCCTTCCTGTAAATAACACTGCTTTCCAAACACTAAAAAATACAGGCTAGGAGGGGACATTAAGCCCAGTTTAATAACTTCTAAGCTCTAGCATAGCAGAAACTCTTTTTTTTTTTTTTTTCCCCTACAGTTTTCCTACTGGAGTTTAATTAAGATTGACAAAGCACTAACTCTAAATCAGCAAGGAGATCCTTAGATCCATTTTGTTGTCAAATATACTTTCCCTGCAAATGGCAGGAGTAACACATATCATTTCACAGATAATGTTTTAATATCCTGCATTGAATAAAACTTTTTTTTTAATCAAGTTGCAATGGTAGCACGAAACTACACAAGGGGCTTGGGGGTTGCAGATGGCTGCATTACTCTAAATGTTCAAGCTTGACTGACCCATTTCATCAGCACTGTCAGAGCCTTGCACTGATACATGTTGACAACATTTAATCTTAAAAAATTGAAAGAAATGAATTAATATGCAAATTTCATCAGCTTTGTAATAAAAATGTCCTTGAAAAAAAACAGAGAACATGACCCCCAAGGAATAGTGTGAATTATCCCAGCTCAATTCTTTAAGTTAGTCAGAGGTATGTGGGTCCGCAAGGAAATCAGCGCAGATTTGACTTGGAAATAATTATGATGAAGAACAAAACACAAGCAGGTTGAATAAATGTAACAACTTGGGAAAAAGTCTTAGTCCTGTTTGTTATTCACTTTGAATTAACAGGATTACGTTTGGTGTTTGAAAATAAAGGAGCACTACCATGTAATTTTAACACCTAAGTAATGTGAAAACAATTTTTTTCTTGCTATCAATTTTAGTAGGTATTAGAAATGGCTCTTGGAAAATCAGATTTTTTTTTTTTTTCAATACACTATAGCTTTTCATACTGAGTAATTAAAGCTATGATACTATGTCTACTGCATGCAAGTTGGGTAAACAGTGTTCTTCAAAAATAGACGAGATGTATGTATAGAAGTCCAGAGAGCAGTGGGGATTCTGCAGCATAGGATCAACGTTCTCTGGAAAGGAGTCAAAATTCAGGGATGTTTTTTGAATGAAATGAAAAAAAACCCAACAAATCAAAACACCCAAACAAACAAACAAAAAGCATTTGTTTCCTCCTTGCAATCAAGCATATTTCGTTTGGAATCCTGAAACAGTTCACTCCAACAAGCAACATTTTTACTTAGATTGTTATTATTCAAAGCAGATTTCATTTTTAAAAAGATTTGATAGGCATGAATGAATAGGAAACAGTTATTTTTCTAACTGCTAGTGATTTCAGTTTAAGTTTGTGAGAATCAAAAGTCATTAGAATCAAAAGTCAGTAGAAAACAAATTCTGAACATGAAACATTCAGTGAAGTCAGGGAAAGTTCTGAATCCTCAGTGCCATTTTGGGTAGTGTTTATACAGTCACTCTATAATAAATTACCCGCTAGACCCTTCTTCCATCCTTCTAGTGTCAGCCATACTATTTCAGTCTCTGTCCATAGCAATGCAAAGTCCATAGCTAGCTGTCTGTTCTGCTTTTCTCAGAGGTTTCATATCACAATTATTTCACTTTTTTTTTTTTTTTCGGTTGTTTAGTGTGCAGTGGTTTTTGAGCATGATGTTTTACAGGAATTAACGCTGTACTTAAGTTTCTTAGGATAAATAGTAGATGAAGTCAGCACGTTTAAAAGCACGCTTTAAAGATCAAAACCCCACTACAAATGAGCAGCTTCACATGAAAGTTAAAAAAGAACTGCTGTATTAGACTGGAAAACAACACAATCTTTCAGAGCCTCTAAAATAAGCTGTCTGATTTTATAGTTACATTGAAGGGAGACTTACTGAAATACAGACTATGATCAACCAAATTAATCTGCTCAGTAAGCTTCTGTGGCTTTCTACAAAAGTCTTTCAAGTTACTCCTTTCTTTTCTAATCTACAATCAGTAAAATCCTACTTTTATAGTGCCCTTTGCACCTTTATGCATAAAATGAATAACCTTGCAGTTTAATTATGCAGTATCTATCAGTTTTGAAATAATATCAAGTTGCAGATAGAAAAAGAATAAGACCTCTTTAAGAATCCAAAATTAATGCATGTCAAATTCAGGGTAAATCTTAATCGTTTTGCAGCGTGTCTCTAAAATAGATGTTCTTTTATCACCTGGTATATCAAGACCCATTGGAAAAAAAAAAGAAAAGAAAAAAAAAGAAAAGCATTTGGTTAACATGCTGCGGAACAGCACTCCCTTTTCCACCTCACTTCAGGCTATTCTTGAAAGATCTGAACAGTTGTATAATAATGAAAAATGTGCAATACTTGTGGGGCATTGCTTGTGCACACATACCTCCGCCCACGCATTCATCATTCCGCAGGTATTGTCAGTGAAAGTTTAATTGCATAAACACTCTGTAACTGTCCTGTCATATTTCTTGTCAGTCTGGATTCCCTCTCCGGGCTCACTATCTCACAAAACTATAATTGAATTGCTACCAAATCACAAGAGGGCCCCCAAAAATAAAATCTTTATGAATAGAATTTGTTTCCTATCAGCAGATTTGACAAATTGTGGCAGAGGAAGGGCCTTAGCGATAATTTCTGAGTTTATTCTAAATCCAGTTATTTGCTGTTTGCTCTTATCTGTTCTTTAGAATTTTAAAGCCCCAGTGAGAAAGAATCCCAAAGAGCTCAACAGTGTTATTTTTCCTGGTCCTAAAGAGGTGAGTAGGAAGGAAACAAAAAAAAAAGAAAGAGTGCTGCATTAGCCACATTTATGACAGAGCATTCCTTAAGACTAAGAGAATAAGAATTAATTCTGAATTTTAGTGAATATCACCTGTTAAAAGTGTTTCATATGCACTTATAGTGTATTTATTTATTTATTCAGTTCTGGTGACAGATTCTGCAAAATATCTTGCTTCGTATGTTTAACCCAATACTGTATTACACCTCTGTGTTTCCTGTGTGATGCCTCAATGCATATCCAATTTCTGACAGATAATGGTGGTAACGACCAAATAAACGCAACTGTGACACATATTTTCCTAGGTGTACCATCAAACTGGAATGCAAATTAAAATGCAACTTATGTTAATATTTTAAGAAAAATGCATCGTGCTCGGCTGGAACTTAGCCATTTTAAGCTGAAGTTTTCCCCGATATGCATTTTGATGTTATTCTTATTGAGTCCTATTGAATGGCAGAAGAACATAACTCTGGCAGGAGTCTGAAAACGTCGCTCATTCCGCTTTAAGATTTTATTAGTGGCAGGTGCATTAGGACCATAGCCTAATGAATAACTTTTAAATGGGGCAGAACTTCAACCAGATTGACAACTGTCTGATTGTTTATGTTTTTTAAATGTGCTTATCAAAATCACATAGGATTGATGGGTCTTTTTAGATGAAGTTATGTTTTTGCAAGAGACTTAATTTAGGACTAAGGTTAAGGCTGAGGATAAATGAGTGCATTAGATGATTAAAGAACATTTGTCTTGTGGGACACTTAAGTAATTTGTTTATGACACTTTCAAAACAAGTGGCAAAAATAATAATAAAAAGCACAGGTTTTAGCAAACCTCCTTTCAACATAAACCTTAAAATAAAAATATGGTTTAAGTAAATTTGATGAAAATGTTCAAGCTATGATTTTCTGTCTTTCTGTTTGTCTTTCTTTCCCTATTTGGAATCTGTCTTATGCTGCTCTTTCTTGGCTGGAGAGGAGTGGAACTGCAGGGTGGGAGAAAGAAGTTTCTCATCCCTTTGGAAAGAATCTTATTAAAGAGATACTTTGCTTTTTTTTTTGTTTGCTTATTTGTTTGTTTAATTTTTGCTCTGGTATTTTTCATAGTGCTATCCTTATTCTATTCTACTTGCTCAGAGGAAAACCGTTGCTGTAAGAAAATAGCTGCCTCAGGAGAAATATAATATGAAACTAAAGCCTTTGATCCTTTATGCCTAAGTCACTGATTAAAATTTTATTTAGGTAAGGAGTTAATTAGTGTATATTGTCATTTGGTGACCTATTTGGATTGGATTGGTGGACTCGCACACTTCTCATGCCAAAAAGTTCATGAAAGTGGGTGATATTTGACACTATTGTAGTTACTCCCAGGAAAATATCTGGAGTTGGGATGTGAACTGCCTCTGCACCTCTATAGATTGTCACTGTAGTGCAAGGCTACAGAAAGCAGCGAAACATCATGGGAAAGACTCCACTGCTGCTGCCCATGTTGTACGTGTTCTGTGGATAAACAAACAATTTCATTCCCCAGGGCTGTCTCCATCTGGCACCTATCATCAGAATGAAATTCACTTAAGGAAAAAAAAAAAAAGGAAATTGTTTGTTACTGATGATAGCACAACTCCATCTTTTCATTCAATGCCCTACAAAACAGTTAAGAGTAACTTAACTTTGATAAACTGCGGCTAATGAAATAATTAGATCCAATCACCCATGCTGGACTGGATTAGTGCTGTGTTTCACTCCTGCCACATTATCACCCATTAGCCCTAGTCCTAGCAGAGAGGAGGAAGCATGGGCTCTTGTCACACTGAAGCATCCCCACAGTCATCTTACAGACCTGTGCCACAGCTGGGGTGCCCTGCACCTGTTTGTCTGGATTTAGATGAGCATCATCACCATGGTGGGGGACAGCAATGCCAAGACCCAAACTACCACCTTGACGTTCTGGGAGCTGTGTGAGCACAAAGCAGGTGCTCTCTGACAGCTGATCTGCTCTGTGGGAGCGTTGGAGACAGGAGCAGACTGGGTACCGCAGGACTCAGTTGCGTGGAAGACTCGGGGAGAACCATGGGAATGCATCCTTCCATTGCTCTGCAGCCAGCTGAGCCAGTTACCCCAGCAGTGTAAAATCTAGCAAACTCAGAGTGACACTTTATCTGCTTTACCTGGTGGTAAACAACTAGAGATGATAAAGGTGGTGATAAATTAGGCAAGTGATTCAGAGCAGCCACATACGATTCACAGCTGAAAAGCAAGCAGTGCCTGAGACAAACTGCCTGGGAGAAGCCTGGAGAGCTGGAAGTAGCAAACCTTTCACACAGAAGCAATATTTCCAGGATTTTCCCAGAGTGACCACAAGTAAAAGTGTTCACTGGGGGCAGACATTCCTTTTGGCCAGTTTTGCCTTTTCTGATCTCTGCCCCCTGCAGAGCTGAATCAAT
Source organism: Bambusicola thoracicus (assembly GCA_002909625.1). Taxonomy (NCBI): domain Eukaryota; kingdom Metazoa; phylum Chordata; class Aves; order Galliformes; family Phasianidae; genus Bambusicola; species Bambusicola thoracicus. The sequence continues at coordinate 26,412 of PPHD01000950.1, forward strand.
ACCAAGTAATATCACCCTCTGTATCTCTGTTATTTTGTGTATATAGAGAAGATAGAATTGTGTAATTTTGATAAGAACAAGGTGTTAGTCTGTAGTATGATGAATTAAACATAACTGACTTAAAACAAACCAAGGGGTTTAAGCAGCCAAATCTGTTCTGCTAGAAATCTCTTGATTATTAAGTGTCTGTACTGTTCTATTCTAATATGCTAAAGAAACAGGCTATGAGCTGCAATTGGAAGGCTAATATTTCAAAGACAAGTTAATAATGGTATAGACTGGGGAAATAAAGGCTGCAGTATAATTTTGTGTCATAGAGGAACACACAAAAAACTACTTGTTTAACTGAATATAATTATTTCTGGTTCTATGACTCAGGATTTAAAATTAGAAATAAACACTAACATAAACTATTTTTTAATCTATATTTCACTTACAGAGGCCATCAACAAGTTTGTCAAAGAAAAAAAATTCCTGTAGTTAGAAAATTGATATAATGAACAGCTGAATGGGAACGGAAATTAATTTAGAAAGATACACAATGATGCACAGAAAAATGCAGGGGGAAAAATTCCAAGCAGGCTGAAAATACATAATGAGAGATGAGGGAAATGGTAAATGGGATATCAGCTTGTAGCAATAGGCTGGAGGAAAAATTGACAAGGTGATTAAGGCTATATATCTGTGAATAAGGTGACAGCCTAAAAATATATTTTTTTATTTTCCTGGTCAAATATAACTTTCACCTGAGACTAAATAAAACTGAGCATAGGCCATAAAAACAACAACAAAACAAACATAAAACAACAAACAAACAAACAAAAAACACCCAAAAAACAACAATGCAAAGAAATGACTTTATGAGGGAAGTTTTAAATTAATATTATGGCTGTGTAGAGAAATTAATGGCATGTACTCTAAATGCATTAACAAGTAAAATTAATTAAATTAGCAAATAAAATGAAGGAAAATATTTAGACTGAACATCACAATCAAATTTATACAATTATCTCCTGTGAGAAGTTGCAAACACAATTGCCATGACTGTACCAAACTAGGCTGTATGGCTGCAAACAATCCCAAGTAAGGCTGGATTCATTCTCGAAGACAAGCTGGTCTTATTTCTCACAACCCTTTAGATGACATAGGATCACTCTCCACTTGTACTGCTATAGATGTGATCACTGGAACAAAAATCTTGACCTTAAGAGCCCAGAACAAACAGATTTGAAAAAAGCAGTTGGGGAAATCAGTAGAGGCAAGTAGAGATTCTCCAGCCTACGTGGACTATTTCTCTTTATTAAGGGAGGGAAGGAGTACAGCAGAAGATTCACAATCTCTAATTCTCCAGCTATATTTTTAATATCCTCTATCCTGCTTCCAAAGAACTTGAAGAACAATGCTAAATACAGATCTTGCCAGTGTAACTATGGTCATGGAAGAGTCAGTGGAATCAGTACATAACAATCAATCATTTTTATGAATGTGTTTATCAGAGTAAATGGTGATCAAATGAAAACAAAAATAGACTTTTTTTCTCCTATTTATACTGAGTTTGAATGCCTAATATTCTAGACTTGTAATAACTATTTTCACAACTTACCCTGTATATACTGAGCGTTCATACATACTTAACATACATACAGTCAATGTACTGCACCTATTTTATGGAACTCTCTTTTATGGCTATGTGTCTACCTATTTTATGGTAGAGACAGACTTCACACTCAATCCAGCAGACAGCTGTTGCAAGTTATCTGCTAGCTTTATCTTTATTTACTTAATATAACTATGGGAAGGAATAATATGTTTGTTGTTTGACTTAAATTCAACATAAATTCTACATTTTAATTTCATTTATTAATTACTAAGGATAACAGAGGTTCTTCCTGTATAGACCGCCCAAAGACTGAAGGATTCAACTGAATGAGGAAAACATATTTATTCTAACAACTACTTTCTATTTTAGAACAAAACACTGAAAGTTAATGCTTCAGAATTAACTGTGGCAAAGGAATTTAGAAGAATATAATCTTAGAGTCAAATTTAACTCAGTGGTAAAGAGAGGCAGCTGAGCCATGATTACAACAACTAAGAAAAATCTAACCTCCTACGACAGCAGTTACACACATCCTAGGTTAACAGACAGATTAAATGGCAGTGTTCTTAGTAAGAGTAAAATCCAAATATTTCAACATCACCAGCAAACTGGCTCAGAATAAATACAATTTCCTTTCATCTGAATATTTGTACACATGTTGCCATCATTATCTTATAAAACTGGCTACTGGCTGAATAAAAAAAGCAACTTTTAATATTATTATGCATGCAGGTCACCCTGATATTATCCTACTACATAATGATTCCAAAAATCTCCCCAAGATTAATGATGATCACATAATTCCAGAAAGTCTGCACTATATATGTAGAAATATATTGGCAATAAAAACCAGTCACTGTTGTGCCTTTCCCCAGTTGGGGATCTCTCACTTTTCTTTGATTTCTAAAGGCTTCAGATCAATAACTGGAGTGACATTATTAACAGCTCCCTCAACACCTTGGCCAGCACTAATATTAAATCCATTATACCTTCTGTTTGACATTTGCAGTACAGCAGAAAGTGCTGTAGATACAGTCAAACTGCCTTGGGAATGGGGTTGGATGCAGGGTTAGTGAGATGGCTTCCCCTGCCTGACTCCAAATTCATCTCATTGATAGAAAACTTCAGCTATTCAGAAAACTGCACTAGGCAGTAAATAATTCACCTGTCAAAAGTGGGGAAAAAAAGCACCCACGTTAATGCCGTTTTTGAAATACATTACCAAAGGATCTTCAAAAATATTTGACATTCCTTATTGTCATCACACTTACAGAATTTAATAGGTAGCCCAACACACATCACAGTGTTTCCAAATGAATGCTTTACCAGTAAATGATATTGGAACCAAGACAGTACACAGTTGTTTAGTTTGAAGTTTTAACTTTCACAAGTTTTCTAAAGCATTTCTTATATATTGCAGGCATTATTCAATGATACAGGCCAATCAGTTTGAACAATAAATGGGTGAAAATAACTGGCAATTCTTGGGTTTAAAGTGGCATAAATTGTATCTGTGTGTAATTTCTCAGCATATATTTCATACCAGCTTATTGGTGAATTCCTCAGGCTCCAGCTCTGACTTTCTGGTTCAGTTGCAGCCAGGACAGAACATGCCATGGGAAGCTACATCTGGGATATCTTTAGATTCCCTGTTTGGGAGTATTTAACAACAGCTTATAACAGATCACGGAACAGTGCTTTTTCAACATGACTTCCCTCCTGGCTGGGTCTGTAACACCAGGAGCTGTGAATTAGAGATGTTCAGAAATGACTGTCTGAGGAGCCAGAAAATCAGCCAGAAAGAAATTTAGAATTTTAATTTTAGAGTCTCATTGCTGGTGGACGGGAATGGATAGAAAATATATGTAGCAGCCATGGGCTGGTATGCCTTTACCTCAGGTTCAGTCAGTGCTCAGACTCTCTGACGTTATATACGAGTATAATTCCAGGAGCTTGTTTGCATTTGCTATAAATGATTCTCCTAACTACTTTTCTGGTATCCATACAAATGAAAGCTGAAGACAAAAGGAAACTGTAAGTTCTGCAAATGCAAATGAAGGAAGCAGAAGCTGGTGGCTCCAGCTGGAGGTCACCCAAAGTACATCAGCAGCTCAGCAGAAAGCTCTTTGATCTCACGGCAGCTTCTGACACCAAGTTTGGGAAAGAGCTTAACAGGAGAAAATAAGGCAACAGAAACAACAGGTTATGTACTGTTCTCACCCTCTGTGCCTTCACAAGAAGTGAAGCTCTTGTGATGAAACCTTACTGTCATAGGAGGCATCCTTCTGATGGGTCTAACAGCAACACATAGCAAGGTTGCAGCTTTATTTCCCTTTGGCATAATATAGGGTTTGCTTTCCCTGTTGCTTTTATAGAATGGAGATTCTGACACAAAATCTCTGATGTTTCATGCTGAGATGATTTTAAAAGTGCCTGGTTGCTAGGTCTCTCCCTGCTTTCTGTCTCAGTTTGCCAACCGTGATGTGTCTGCCTCTCAGCAGCTGCAATTCACACTTCAGTCTGATCACTATTGAATCCACCTTATATTTATACCACGGACGTGAATGGGGACAACAGACAGGCAAACAAACTATCCATGCTCCTTCCTCACCCTTGGTGGCATTAATCTGAGCAGAAGCCGCGGTTTGCAACTGAGGCAATAACCTCTCAAAGCGACTTCAACAAACTCCAGAATAATGGTACTAATAAACCATTCTTATTTTAGCTCATGATTAAAGAGAAATGTAAAACTACAATTGAGGTGGATGTTCAAGAGGTTTTTGGCCCTACCCTACACTTCTCAGTTTTATTTTACATGCACATGATAATCCCTTTCGCTGTTAAAAATCATTGCAACACATAGAAGAGTGCTTTTTTTAGCTGCAGTAAACTCTGAACACTAATAGTTGTTTCCAGATCATTCTTCTGAATATTTAGCCTGATTGCAGGTGACTTCTGCAATATAGGTAAGATCTGTGCTGCTACCGCTGGCAATACCAGTACCTGGCATGGAGACAGGTAGATTCAATATAGATTCAGAAGTTACAAAAACACAAGCTTACAGCAAATGTATTAATTCCAGCCACATAATGAGCTCCTCATATTGTATGACTTGAATGGCATCATATAAACAATGAGAAAATACTTACAAAAAAATTACTATTCCAGTTTAATTATACTGGGGGATGCTAAGAATGATATTTGAGTAAATTTGGAACTCTCATACCTTAAAGGTGGACTGACTTTAAAATATTGTAAGAAGTATCATTTCCCACAGTCTAGCTCTGTTTGAGGGCAGCACTGCAAGGAAGTTCAGTGAAGTGTTAATGCAATTTTATGTTTTTAATTTCCTTGGTTTTGAAACCACCCAAAGAAACAATTTAATTGCTGTGCATTCTATCATTTGAATACTTCCAGCTGGGCTTTTTGAATTCACACTTTACTGAAATGGACAGGGTGGGAAAGAGGTGATTCTCCTCCACATTTGTTCCTGTGCACTAGGAGACTTGTACCAGTCCTATTTTAGTGTATGTTTTACTTAGTCTTTTTGCAGGCTCTTCCTGCTTCTTTGTCATGTAAATAGGAAAAAGAAATTTTTTTTATGTGAAATATAGAATTGACAGAATATTACAAACTCCAAAATCACTCTTCAGTTCTGTTTCAGATTTATTACTTCTTTCCTTTTTATTTTTTTTAATTTTGTTATTATTATTATTATTATTTTGTCTTCTGACATTTCTCCAGAGGATGCATTATCAGGAAACTATAGCCTTCCTCACACAAATCTAACTATAGCCTATAGGCAGTTGTCCTAGTGTCTGTTGTCAAACTATATGTAGAAAATGCATTTACTAAAAATATCTTCTGCTGAGATCTAAGCAAATACATTTGCAATGACAGACCTTTCAGATGCTAATCTCTTCCACACAAACCAAGTACGGGTAGTTTATTCACTGGCAAGACCTTCCTCAAGAAAATATGCTTCTTCTCATTTTCCAGTTGAAATCATCTTGGTTACTGCTTTGACTCTAAGAAATGTACTTCTTCCTTCTTCTAAGTATTAATGCAGGAAAAAGCGTAACTTTTACCTACATGTTAGCAATTTTCCTTAACTGAGTAATTGCTTAATTGCTCACATGGAGTCTAAAGTCAGACATAAAAATTACAGTTGAAGAAATTTTAGAAAACAAAAGGTAGAATAAAGCCTTTAGTGGAAATACATTTGCAACCTTACAGGCACTCGGTGAAAGCAACGTCCTCATTTTCAGATAAGAGTTTAAATGAAATGCTACAGATTCTACCAGTAAAATCCAGACTCTAAGGTGAAATCCATGGGTTAAATTGCTGTTGTAGTTTTTCTTTGAATAAAGTTCTGTCTGGTATATGTATTTTGCTAAGTTGTCTAAATCCTGCTGCAGTATTGATTTCTACCTTTAAAAACTCTCACCCATTCAGAAAGCTCCAAGGACCCTTGTCCCAGCTGAGTTCATTCTAAAATGCAGCTGGGATATGTTATTCCTGTCACCAGTCTTACAGTTACTAACTGATTTTAAAGATATAAAATGCTTTTAGGAGCAGAATAGGAAATGTTCACTGCAGAAACATCTACAGTAATTCTAGTAACCCTTAGATAACTGTTTTGCCCAAAGAAAGATATTTTTTTTCCTATTCTGTTTCTCCTTGAAAACAGCTGGTTTTCCATTTACTGAGCACTTAACAATAGCAACCTTGAATTTATTCAAAAGACAGTACTGCCATATAATCCCAAGCCTGCAGAATTATTATAACTAATAAAAACAAGTAGATATATAGAAAATGTAAATTAAGCATGCAGGCAGCGTGGTCTGAAGGTTCTCTTTTCACAATGTGAGTCTGCAAGATAGGTTCTATATCAAGGCTTTCAAGTTATCTTTAAAATCATCACTGTTAATATTAAGTTTAATTGAAGGTTTAAGGGATATCAGTCAAAGAACATATTTACTAAGGGTCCAGTCTGGAAAACAGCTACTTATGCAACTGAAGATTTTTGTCAAATATGTCTTTTGAAAATGTATCCATAAATCTAATATTTTCTGCTCTGCTGTCTGATAAACAAATATCTTTAATTGTCCCTATCATCTTCATTCTAATTTCAGAGAAACAAGTCTTCTGCTTGAAGAAAAACTCTTATTATGGTGCAGTATCACTGCTTCTTAAGCTAGCTTAGTCAGTTATTTTCTTCTATTATAATGCCAAATGTTATTTAGATTTCAGTCATTTAGTAATGCTACACTGAACACATCAAGGATTCGGAAAAATTCCATACCTTCTAGTGCCTCTTCATTTTCATAATAATCACATATTGATATCCTTTTTTCCCCCAAATTACACACACTGTTACTTAAAAAATATCTTAGTGTCTTAACACAGTTAAAGAGATTATGATGCAATGAACAGCAGTCTTCAGAAACATTTTTTTTTTGTGTTATTAAGATTACAGAAAATCTAGTTAAAATTCTTACAGCTTTTAAGGAACCATAAGGAGCTTTGAGATGTACAGCTTGACACTAACTTTTTAGTAAACTCCCTCGGAGCTATCATCTGCATTAGTGAAGATATTTAGTTAAAGGTAGCACCCTACCCTGTTTAACAGAAATCTATCAGTTAATTTAAATGTTGTTATTAGCTGCAGTTTGACAAAGCTGCAACCATGGATTTACAAAATAAAAAGAGTATATAATTTTTTAAAGTAGCTATTATTTCCTCTCACCCATATACAAAGAACAGAGCATGAATATTTCCAGTCTGAATATTATAAACCTGTAGTACATCAATTGCATATTTAATGGTAGTGTTTGAAAATCCATGGTCAGGATGAGGAAAATGTAAAAAGTGTAAACCAAATATGCACTTTTGATTACTTTATAAGGACTGACTGTTGTATTTTGATATTAAACACATTTGAGGAATAACAAGGACTACTAGTGATACACAGACAGTGTCAAACGGGGAAAGAAAGGTAAACCAGAACAATCAGTTTTTGTTTGTTTTTTTTTTTTAAATTATCTCCTACACACTATACCAATCTAAGTGAAACAACCTTATTTAAAGGGCAAATAGTAGACAAAACTCAAAGAAACATCTGGTGGTTGCAATTACAGTAAATGGCATTTAGCTATCTACAGCATGCATGGTGTTGGAGATGAGCTGTGAGTCTCTCCCTCTTCCCTTTTCCAGTTCCTTTTTGCATAAGATAAGGTAGGTGTTCTTTCAAAGTGGAATGAAAACCAGAAAGGCTTCATGGCCACGTCAGTGAAACCTAAAATAGGATACTTTCCTATCTCATGCTAAAAATCCACTAGAGACAGCAAATTGGATGGTAGCCTAGGTTGAACTCTGGGAATAGTGGTAGACAAGCATACACAGTATTACTGATTTTGGTTTCTCTGTTGCAAATAAGGCTGTTTTGATACTCCTAATGAAAATGAAAAGCAGACGAAGAAAAGAAATCCAGATACAGGATTTCAAGCAATATTCTTGAATTCTTGTTTCCCAAATCATAAACTAACTCCCAGATCAATAACTTGGGAAACTTATTGCATGGTAATG
>PPHD01000950.1:36288-47291 GCA_002909625.1 Bambusicola thoracicus
AAATGGGCAATCATGTAAGCTTTTCTATTTTTAAATTTTAATGTGCTGCTCTTGAAACTCTGAATGTAGCATTCCTGTCATTAGAAACAAAGATGCTCAATTTGACAAGATAAACAGCATTCATTCAGGAACTGGTGTGATTATTTTTCTTTCTTGTGAAGTAATGCAAATAAAATAAAATAAAATAAAATGGTATGAGCGCCAGCCTGTGTTTGTTACACCAAATGTATAAATATTCAAAAACGCAAACATATCTGTATGACTTAATGACATCACATAACTGTACTGGCAAAAATGCATGTACATATATATGCACATATATACATAAAAAAAAAAAAATTAGGGAAGCCTAAATAGGTGTGCAGATACAATTACTATTGCTGAAACACAACTGAACAGAACTGCAAAAATTAATGGGAAAAAAAGCATTTTCCATTATAGTATTTTCCGTTATAGTGTTATAGATACATATATATATACCTGTATGAGGTATAAGACATTTTTCTTAAAGCTGTGCAACAGAATTTAGGAATTTATGCATGAAAGTAATTTTTCATCAGTGAAGTTCATACACTCAATAATCTGACAAGAATGCTGGGTATAAGAAAGGTCAGGCGAGCTGTGGACTGGCAAACTGTTTTCTTTTGCTTGTGTCAGCTTATTCCATCTCAATCTAATAAAACAGACAATATGCATCTCCTTAAACACTTAATTATTTTGTATTTGCCAGTCTAAGGAGACCACACTCTGTGGGGAGATGAGAGTAATGCACAAGCATGTAGAAATCCCTCAGTAAAGACTGTGGGGAAACTCTAAACAAGCTGAAATGCAGAATAGCCATTTTCTTAAGTGATGGAGACATTTCAGGCTTCAGGTATTTGACTATTGCCTTTCTAAAGTTTCACTGTTGTGCTAGTCCATACAGTCATGCTCTCAGAATGTGAACTTTTCAAATACAGCAAGTTATGTCTGGCAATGAGAAGAGGTTGGGATAACACTGACAGGATAAGTTTTAATAGCTCTGTTAAAACAGTGACGAATGACATAATTCTGTAATGGTGCACAATGAGTATGCTGCAGGTTAAAAAAATGTTTCCTTTTCTAAAATACTTAAAGACTACTTAGAGATACTTAAAGTTTTATTCCTTTTGGCTCAAAGTGGTTAAGGTTTTTGTTTCTCCTTTACACTTTGTTTCACACTTTTTGGCTGTCAAACAGATACCCAGAGTGATATCCACAGGCAGGGAGCAAGCTGCAAGTCTGCATCTTAACGGCAAATCCCTGCCAATTATCTTAAATCTAATTATAAATCTCCTTCCTGTATAATCATAACCCTAGCCAAAATAATCCACACCCCAAATAGAGCATGGGTTACATTTTAAAATAGACTTCTCCCCAAGGTTAAATTTAATGTCTCATTTGCATGTATTCCCACAAAATAAATGGTTCAATTGCAGCAAGCAGTTTCTGTTTGGCTCATCCAAATTCTAAAAGGAAAGTTCATACACCTTTACTAAAATCACCCACGCAAATGAGTACTAAATTGTACTCCAAGCAGTATTACACTTCCAGGAGCTACATCGTTCTACCTACAGTAACTATTTCATTCATCTGGTATTGTAACAGAGCACAAATCAGGATTCATAAATGATCAGTTTGTATCCTTTGGGAGGGAGGGATTACATGTAAATAATCCCTTTAATGTACGCATTGCCTCTAAGCATTTCACACAGCAATAAATTGGTAAACTGAATTTGAGCAATTAAGAAATTAAATGAAACTAATAAAATGTGTATTTTAATATTTCTTGATGGTTATTTGGGGATTAGTGAATATGAAAACAGCCACTCTTCTCCTGTATGAAGGTAAACTGGAGCAGTTTGATAAACTGCCAGACATTTGCTCTTTTTCAATCAAAGCACTTCTTTTGAAATACTTCAGGACATATTTCATTTCAGATTTATGTTATTAACTACACTAAACAATGAAGTCCAACTACCCATTTCAAATAGAAGTATTTCATTTGGAATGGCAACAAAAAATATATCTCAGATAATGCTACTTTCAAAATTTTGAATCCTAAATCCTAAAAGGAAGCTTTGCTTCACTTGTCTCCACACTCACCTGATCTCAACTCTCTAGACAAAAATCATGGTTTAAGGGAAGCCTGGGCATCAGTGAAGCAAAGTGAGGGAAATTACAGCACAGTATCCATGGCAAGTACATTATGTGAAGCAATGGTAAGGTTCCTTGTCACTGTTACCAAGCTGATGGAAACAGAACTCACATTTCTTGCATTTTTGCATATGTTCTATTTAGCCATTTTACACACAGACACATTACTTTTGAATAACATCATTATTGTTCATTATTGTTACAAGATGTTGCAAATAAGCCTGCATATTTCCAGGGCATGGACAAATTAATGACACCAATGCTGTAAACGTGAAAACTGGGGAAAAGAAAAAAAAGCAATCAGAAGTACTGCTCTGAAACTAACACTTCCTACCTTAATATGTTGGCCCATACTGTCAGAGGCAAACGGTGGTATGGCAGTAGAGGATGATCCTTCCCACCAATATTCCATTACATTTTATTGTTGTGCAACAGAGGACAGCAGAGGGACAGTCTGACAGATTGAGATCTAACATGGGGGTATGTATGAAGAAAGGGTGTGTCACTGAATTCCTCCATGTGGAAAAATGGCACCCACTGACATTCAGTGACACTTGCTGAACATTTATGGAGATGAAACGGGATGTGAGCACAGTGAGGCAATAGGTGGTATGTTTCAGCAGCATTAACAGTGATGTGAAAGACAAGCCATGTTTGGGACAGCCATGAAGACTGCTATCAGAGCAGCGTGCAGGCTCTTGTTCATGGCTGGCAAACATGTATAGTTAATGGCGGTGACTGTCAAAAAATAGCGTTTTGTAACTGAGAACTTGCTCTATCAAAAAGTATTATTGTACTCTTTGTATCTGTTGTTGTTTCCATGGAAATAATTAAGAGGCATTACTTTCAGACTGACCTACATATATTTTCCTTTTCCGCACATGAAGCTAACAAAATAGTTATGATACAATTTTTTCTTACTGCCAGTCTTCAGCTAAACTCAAGATCATTGAAAATGACGTAATGACCCAGGTATATTGCTGAGTAATACACTAATATGACAATAAAAAGAAAAATCCCAGAGAAAAACATTGCAACCTTTGTTGACAAACATTGAAAGTAGCCAAGAACAACCTAATGCACGGAAGTGGCAGTTTAATAGCATGATTATTTTCAGCTTTAGCCTAAGAAATATAGGCTATAAACGGAAATATCAGATTTTGAGAAGATCCCATATAACTGCATAGGTTGGGTTTACCATTCATAACCCAGTTCAGCCTTTCTCAGATTAAAAGTTCTGGGTATAAGAAGACCTTGGACATGAGGTGCAGACTTAGGAGATTTTTTCTCCCTTCAAATAAATTTATTTTGTACTCATTGGAAACGGACTCTGCAGCACTCATTGAGTTTTAGCCTTCTATTTGCTGCTGAGAAAACAGCCTTTTCAGTGTTTTGCAAATCAACAAAACACTAAGCATGCGCTTAACATTGCAACTTGAGCTGCATTTTCCTCAAGGTAAATGGGATGCAAATGAACATTTGTTTGTTGTGCTTAATACAGACAATCTCCGCTCCTCTGAACTGTTTTGTTGCCAGCTGACTCTTACAACTGAGAAAGCAATGTCAGTTTTATAGAATATGGATTGGATCATTTTAAACTAGTACCAGCAAAAAGAAAGGAGTTCACTGAGAGGAAGAAATATGCCTGATAATGTCACCTCTGCAAGCTTCTTGTATCAGTGCAAGAAAATGGGCATAAAGCCCTACTCTAGCTTACAGTACAGCCACAAACCTTGTATTTTACTTTCATAATCATTTGTAAAAACACAGCTGAATGAACAGCATGGAACAGCTTGTGTTCCTATCATAATATATAGCCTCTCAGTACCTCATGTACAATAATACCTCCATGAAAATCAAGCTGCATTACTCCTGCTTCTTTGTATAAGGCTGCATGACTAAGAGTAGCAAGTGACAACGCTTTCTACAGTAACTGAGATTGATTATTGGTGCTTCAGCACACGCATAATCATGATGCATGCAGCACAGAGATGGAATTATTTTCATACACTACCCTGATTGGTAGAAAAGACTTTTTTTTAAGTGAACTGAATATTTATAGGATGTTTGCAATATGCTCTAGAGGAATGAGTATTGTGCTAGCTGTCAGGTCTCTAGCTACACTACTGACTTGCATGGCTCTGAGTGCACCATGAATGCTGACTACATTTGCTACAATTCAGTCAGTGGTCACCACTAAGAAGATCCTTACATCTACCAGCAGTTACCAGTCTGTAGAACTTGAGATACTTAGTTCTCTGTTAACAATAGTAAGAAAATGAAGCAAGCATGAGAATTGAGTGTGGTACATGGTGGAAAGCATGGACAGGATTAATCTGGATTCTATTTCAGTTAAACTGGTTTTATAGCTGTTTAACAATATTGACTTCAAAAGAATTGGTGTAGATTGTTACTACTGAAGCGTCTGTGGCTGTATCTGTTTAGAGCAACAGGAAACAGTGCCTATCCTTCAATGGAAAAACTGGCTTGGCAATTTTTTTCTTTTCTTTTGCAGCATGTTCAACAAATGTTGGTTTCGGTTTGATTTGTTCTTTGTTTTTTTTTTTGTTTGTTTGTTTGTTTTTTTTTCATGTTGTTTCCAAGATCCTAAAAGGATTTAATATTTTAAAGAAGCCATAAAATCCTTGAAGTTAAAAAATATCAGAAATATTAGCATTTCATATTGGATAACTCTGAATTTTGGTGAATAATGCAACTATTTTGAGTATCATCACATCCTGCTGCAGAAAAGGAAGCAAGGATTAATTTACCTTTTCTAACACAAAAGTTAACGGCCTTTGCTATTCTCCCTGTACTGAACTCAACAGTACTGGCTATCTGTGGCAACTACAATAGATAGTGCTACAGTAAATCTCATTTAATTAAACAGAAAAATAGTACTTTAAGGTTGTGGAAGTCAACAGTACTCTGTACACTCTTTGATGATTAAGGATTAATTAAGATGGGATTAATTAAATAATTTTAAAGTGAAATATTGTGACAAATAGCAAGAGAAAAAGAAGTAATATACCTATGTCATATTGAATTTTTCTGTGTCAGAAACAATCTGCCAAACTGTGGGTAGTTGAATAAGCATTTACATTGTGCATTTTCAGGTTATTACAGCCACCTCATCATAACTTTCACACATTATGATTTACATATATGATCATATAAATATGAAACTGTTTTAGCAGAAACACTGTCATCTTTTCTACATATCTTACTTTTAATTTTAGCTCATGTATCACTAGGAAAGATACAGAAAGTGAAAGCCCTTCTGAATAAAGGTTTGCATATACTAACAGAAGAAAGAGAAAGAAAACTTTCCTTCAGTAGTGAATAGGAAATTAGTCAATTACTGTACACACACACATATATATACAAAGCAGCATGTAACTCATTTAGCATGGGCTACCAAAAAAAATCCATGAAATTACAGCAATTTTCATTAAACTGTTGACATCAGTAGAGGCACTTTCACTTTAATCCAATGCGGGAATACAGAATGAGATTCAAATTTACCTTTCAGGAAACATTATAAGAAAAGTCTTTGCAATGTCTCCCCAAAGGCCAGGGTCAGCTTTTTAAAAGCAGTCTTTGATTCTGAATGCTCAGCCTGAGACAGGTCTTTTGAAAATTTTGCCGTGGATGTAAAATCCGTAATCCCTTCATGTTATGCTGCTATCAACTACAGAGTTTTCCTACAGAGATAGGTTGAGGACTTGTTGCCTTCTGCAGCTCACATAAAGGGGCACCTAGTCCATCAGGAGCAAGGCAGCTAACACATGCACTAGCTATTGAAAAAGGCATCTTTGGACACCTGCTTTTGCTCAGCTAAGCTCCCATTTTCTCTCATACCTTTGTTTTTATTTTCTCTTCATCTTGTACAGGGATGGCCCACGGCAGTTCTTTGCAACCATATATAACCTGACAACGAAGGAATTGAAGTTCTTCCTACGAGCCTCTGGGACTCTGTGCCAGAGTGGAAAGGAGCCCTTTCAGAGTCCTAATGATCTTGAGGTCTAAACCCTGAGTGAAACCCTGGTTTTGTGGGAGAAGGCCTCTAAATTAAGGTCGATTCTCTGATAGCATCCGTTTTTACACATATAACAAGGTGTATTTGATCAGTTTCACAGAAGGAAATGGAGGTACTAGCACTGTGATAAAAGTTCAAATTTCACATCTTTCTCAACGTGTTTTCTAAAACACATCTTCATTTTCCAAAACTGCATAACAGAAGAAAAGATTTTGCTGTTCCTTTGGGAAAGAGAAAAGATTTCTCAATCACTTTTCCTTAACCACTGTTGAAAATATTCCCAGAACTCCTTTTTTCATTGGAACACTTGTCCTGACTTACAGTCACAATGTTTGGAAGTAGAAAGTACTTGTTGTCTTCTGCTGTAAAATAAATTTCCTTCCTTCTTCAGAAAATCCTTTTTTCTTACAGAGGGAATAAATCTAGTTTAATTCTCCATTTGTTTTACAGCAGCAAAATGAATGACCTTGCTTCAATTACATTTACAGTAAAAATAGCATTTATAGTACATGAGGAAAGTGCCTTTGGTTGTTTTATTTATGAATATTGATTTCTGCATGAAGATAGTATTTGTGCTGTACTTTTTTTTTGGTGAATGAGCACTAACATTAGCTCTTAGTTGAGCCCCAGCTGGCACTGCATAAAATACTGCTGAGGGTCTAACAAAGACCCTGTTGTACCATTTAGTAAACAAGGATGAGAATGATATAGTTCTCTCTGAGGGTCAGTTCTCACTCATATTGATGCCTCCAGGAGTTTTATCATCACAAATCAGCAGTCTTTTGATCAGGGATTTTAGCTATAGCTTTGGAGTTCTAAAATAACTGCAATCAGCAAGAAAAAAACAATCCTCCAAAACTTACTGCCATGCAAAATCTGTGACTCCCACCCCTTTCTTTTGACCAGTTTGAAGTGCATCAAGTGTTTTGCTTTGCATTTCTTTACATGCTGAAAGCACGAGTGTTGTGCTTGTCCTTTTCTTTATTTTTAGATGTTTAGTCCTTGGTGTTTCACTAAAGAACAGGTAAGGCTACAGAGCAGAAATGTATTGGCCGCCCTTATGCTGTACCTGAAAGAAGCATTCCTACAGTAGATGATACAATGTTTTGCTCCTGTAGTATGCAGCTGCTGGTGAGATGGTAATGAGTGCTACGAGTGCTGCTTTTCCTCCACTGTTTATATCTGCCCACTAGAAATGGAATGGAAATTAGTAACAGTAAATAAACTTAACTCGTGCAGCCCTCACCATCCGCAAACACACATTTCCCTTAAATTCAGCAATTATAATTTGTTCAGGTTTACGCATTCTAAGAAAAATTTTGCACATATTAGTATTAGTTTTGCCTTTCCTATGGAGCATTGAATAGGATTCAGGTTAATTATGGCACTATATCAAATTACTTCTATTTAGGGAAAAATTGCACAAAGGATAAGTATGCAAAAATACCAAACTGAAAAAAAAATAAAAATCAAGTAGGTATGCAAACAGTCCAAGGTGCATAGATGGCATTGACTTTAAGAGAACACAATACAGAGAACCTTTCATTTTCAAAGCCCTTTGTAGAGCAACTGGACTAAATAGAGCTACTGTATTCAAATGTGGCATCTACTAGACATTCAGAAATAGCTCAAACATTGCCTGAGATAGTTGGTCTTTTTCATATAGGAGATGTTTCCCAGGGCATTGTTATTTTACTTTAGCCATGTAATGCTCTGTCAGAATGCCCTTGGAAAAAAATGCCCGGACCAAAAAGAAAAATATGGGCCTCAGTTCTGTCTTTTCTAAGGGTGGCACTGGACTGGACTGTCTCACTGGGTTACAGTGTATTTATACATGTAATGACCCAACGCTATCCAATAGTATGCATATCTAATTCTATTGCAGTGTTTGAATTCTGAGCCCAACTTAGCTTGATCACCAAGGTGAATAAAGAAAGAAAGAAACAAATACTTTTGATAGATTGATTTGGGTTGGATAAAAAAAAAAAGTAGATTCATCTGCTGTTCCATAAGTTAAAGGAAGGAGACCAGCAAGCGTGATGCAGTTGCTTGCTTCCTATTAAACAGTCAACTTTTAAAGATTCAGTTGATGACCTGAGACCATGTATATTCTCCCAGCTCTGACATTTCTACTTGGCAGCCATGTTATTTTATTAGCACAGTGTCAGCAAACTAGATACGTTGCTTTGATTTTCACCCATTATTCACTGTATTTATTACAAGTGCAGTACCTTACAGAACCATTTAGAGAACTGACTTGACCTCATGGGAAAAAAAAAGAAAGCAAAGTAGAAAGCAACAAGGCGTTAGTTTGCGGAAAGTCTTGAATGTTAGAAATTGCCCAGTGCACACAGAGTTGATGTAAGACATACCACAAGCAGAATATGATGCACTTATTTAATCTGATTCACTACTTCACTTTCTAGCTTCTATCAGCAAATACATGGTAAGTCTGTGTAACTTACCACACCCTTTTACTTAGCTCAAAAAAAAAAAAAAAAAAACCCTACAGAAAATCAAAATTACTTAAAAAAGATGAAAACTTATCAAATGTAAAATTAGATTAAGAGTCAATCAAAATCCAACTGTGAATTTATCATTTCAATGAATTTCAATGAATGGTTTAAAATCTGTTCGAAATCTATCTGAAAATGAATATGTAATAATACAGACATATCTCTTTTTCAAAGCTAGTATTGTCAGATGTATTCTGTGCATTATAATTCATGAACAGGGTACATGACTATTTGAGAAGTATTAAAATGAGCTGACTTTTCAATACAAGTGTCTTGACAATAAGTTTTTCTATTCTTGGCAATTCAGAAATGTAGACAATTGTGCTAGAAAAATAATGTGTATTGTAATATTCATTGTACAGTAGTAGTATAGTAAGTGGCAATTCTGGACATTACAAGAGACATAAGGATTATTTTCTGTGATTGCACAGAGAATACTTGGATTTCTTGTGAAGCTTTTGCATTGGAAATGAGATTCATCAGTCTGAACAGGGCAGGGTTAGAGCCCTTAGCAACATGCTTATTTTGTAGAAGGTCACTCAATAATAACTTCCTCTGCCCTCCAAGCTTATTAAGACTGACTGGCATATATTAATGAAAACACCTGATTCTCCAACCATAAAACCCAGACAAAGACTTTATTTTAATATTAAGGAAGGAACCCTTAATTAGCAGGGTTTCAAAAATGTCAGCTTCTTCTATTAGCTGTTCTGGTCCATCAAAGCCATAATCCCTACTGTCAAATTTCATCACATGATAGGCAGTTTGCTAGCTATCTTTTTTTTTTTTTTTTTTTAAACTAATCATACTGACTGAAGCTTTTTATTTTGCCATCACATTTAACAAGTTTGCATGCATTTCATTGTTACATTGCTGATTTTACTCCTTTGAAAGTCTGCATGTGTCAGCTAAAAGAAGAAAAAAATCCAAGGAAACATAAAATATTACATATTGATATACAGACATATAATTAAAGACTTTTGGGGAGAGTTCTCATTCATAATATTGATTCTTTTCTAGGGCATGCAAATGTACTTCTGTGAAAACATGAATTCAAACCACTGTTCACAGATGAATTTCCATTTCAGGTATGTTAAGAGAAAAAAAACGAACAAATGCTTGAAAGATTATGAAGACCTTTGAAGAAGTGCATTCTTTAGGATTAACCCACAATATACCGGCATGCTATATGAAATTTGTTCAAGTAGATACTGCTTGCGCTGACCTTCGAGACAGGTTATGTCAAATTTTACTGGGATAAATAAATCAATTTTTAAAGGACTTATCTTCTACCTTAATTTCAACTGAAAAATTACATTTCATGGAAAACCCAATCTATTTCTTTCTCTTAAAAATAAGCGACAGAAGGTTACTACCTTGTCCACAGACTTCTAAACTTACTCATCTCAACCATCACAAACACTGTTTAATTTTAGGACTAAAATACAACTGTAGTTCTTGGTAGGAAGGGAAATATTTAGGAGGAAAAAATCTGAGACTCAAAATTACAGATGCTTATGGAAATCTTCAGAAGACATGAGAGAGAAATAATAGAACTGGAGCTGAACTCAGAGAATCATCAGCAGAGCAGAAAATTAAGAGCTACTAAAGAAGATACACAGAGAGTAATCAGGAATGTGAACCCTGAGAACTGGAAAAAAAAAAAAAAAAAGGTTTGGAGATTCTGGAAGAGAATGATAAATACAGACAATAAAATCCAATAAAAAAGAACGTCAAAATGTATAGGTGTCTTCACTAATTGTGTCATGAAGTATACCTTGGAAATGTAACTCAGGCAGTATTCAGTGAAAATATACTTCCAACTTCAAGAAAATAATTCCTTTTTTTCTCATCTCACTACTAACAATTGCTGTATTGCACTGCTAATAATGAACCTATATATGTTAATTCAGGACCCTTGAAATACTGTCTTTTTGTACACATCTGAATTAATTAACAAAATACTATAAAATGAATTTCTTTTATCAGTTTAACCTCGATTGGCTGCTTCCTAAGCATATTTCCTAGCTGAATTTATAGCTAGTTACTCCAAACCTCTTCATGGCTTTAAGTGACTTTCAACATTTACTTGTATGATTTTTGTCTCCATTTAATTAATTAATTTAGAAATGAAACCCAGTGTTTAGAACTGTCAAGTTCCTTGCCTTTCCCACGAGGCATCTAGGGAATGGAGCAACAGTAAATGGCAACAAAATAATATGGCAAACATATGAAGTTCAATCTTCTCTCCACCATTGCTTGTAGTATCTAAT
>PPHD01000951.1:0-29529 GCA_002909625.1 Bambusicola thoracicus
GCCCCCGGCGCCGCCCCGCACCGCGGCGGGCAGGCGAGGAGAGAGAGAGCGAGGCGGCCCCGCCCGGTCCAGCGCCTCCGCCGCCCCCGCATCGGCCGCCGCGGCGCGGAGGGCGCAGGGCGGTGCGGGCCGCCCGAGCCATGTCCGCCAGAGGTGGGTGCGCGGGGTTGACCTTGCCGCCGCGCCGAGGCCTCGGGGAGCGGGGCGAGGAGGGAGGGCTCCCGGGCGGGCTGCGAGCTGCGGGCCGGGCCACGCCGCACCTGTGCGGGGAGCGTGGGGCGGTCGGGGCGCGGCGGTTTGCGCTGTCGGGGCTCTGGGCAGCGCGGCTCCCGTGTCACCCGTAGAACGGTACCGGGTTAGGGCGTGGCGGCTCGCCCCGCTGCTGTCGCGTCCTCCTGGAGATGGACGGTCTGAAGTTGTGCGCAGAATGGGTGTCGTTGTAATAACGGCCTCAGCTCGGGTGGCCTTTGTGGCTTCCACGCGTGTGCTTCGGGTGCGTGTGCTGCGGGAACGGCTGCGGAGCCTCCGTGGTCCCAAACTTCAGGTTGTGCAGAGGCTGCTGCTGTTCCGATTTGATTGCCGTTTGTGGCAATTAAAGAACCAGAGGTGTAAAGTTTAAACATAAAGAAAATATATCAGTAAGCACTGGGGGTTTTTTACTGAAAAAAAAAAAATATATATATATATCTGCACAAAAATGACAATTAAAACCACTCCCCGGTTATCTCTGCATTGAAAAAAGACTTTGTGAGGAATACATATTGCAAATGAACAAGTCTGTGGATGCAGGGATACGCCCTGCTTGTCCACCCCTTATTTCTCTGCGTCCTGATGTGCTGAGCACTGCTCAGATGGATCTTCTCTTCCATTTGCTTGGATTGCTCTTGGTGGCCAAACGAGCTCCCTGCACATGGAAGGCATTGTGTGGCTGCTGCAAGGCTGTCAGCACTTTGTGGTTGGAAGGACCATCGTCCTGCAGCATCACACCCATTTTAGCTATAAATAATAAATGGTGTTAGGTCGGTGTGATTCTTTATGGCACAGTAGGATTCTTGCTCTAGGAAGAAATGGACTGCATTGGTCTCCAAAGAGTCCATTTCTGGAAGAGCTCTAATTATATGAGCATCAGTGCTGTGCTAAGGCTGCATTAGTACTTGTGGGGAAGATCCTGCTCTCAGCAAGGCTTTATCACGTGTATGAGGTGTACTGTCCTCGAAGGGCTGCCTGGAGCTGAAGAAGCAATAGAAGTACCTGGTGATCACTGCTATGCAGAAGGCTCTCCCAAACTGGCACGTGCACGATGGGAAGCCAGGAACATTCCCACCGGCCGTATTCGTTTTCTCCCCTCACTGTCCCCCTTCCCTATTGCATCTGCACAGCACACAAAGTGCTTGATGTCTGCCTGCTTCTGCTGGAGTGCTGCCTGGAGATGCGGGGGGGTTCTTTCGCAGCCTTTCCCATGCCATCTCATTCTTTTCAGAGTAATTAATTGGAAAGAGACTTCACAGGGCTTTAGAGAGGCAGCCAGTAAGATTCATAAAAGAGATTAAGATTTTAATTTATATTGATATCTGCTTTTCAATTTTAGCAAATGAACTGAGCTGAAGAAGAAGCATAATCTGTGTGAGTCAATGGTGGACTGACTTGGTTCTGACCAAAGGCTCTTTGTGTGTAAGGTGGCATAGAGCATCTTTATTGTTAACTGCTCTAAGCGCTACTGCTGCTGTAGGTTAGGTCTGAGCTGACTTTTACTCACTTATATGGTATAGTAGGTCTTAATGAGGGTACTCATGAGCATGGAGTTGTGTAGGAAATATGTCTGTGTGGGATCAGGGCTTTGTTTGAATGTTGTAGTAATAGGAATGGGAAGGCGGTTGGACTAGACGATCTTGCAGGTCATTTCCAACCTTGTGATTCTATGATTGAGTTGGGACTCTTCACGATGGCAGATTAGCTCATGCATATGGAGTCTCATTAAAACCTGTATTGTTAGGTCCGTGTGTTCAGCAAGTCTGATCATTAATATTTTGTAGAGTCATTCTGAATGCATCAGATTTGGACTTGTCTACTTGTTGGTTTATCAACAAGGATAACAAGAATAGCAAAAGAGTTAAACATTTTCCTGTGACATTTTTATTGCTGTACCACAGAAGGTACTTGAGGCACAGTGAAATGCATCACAGTCTCATCGGTGTTCAATCTGTGCAGTTCTCTTTATTCAGCTCTTTTGCTCCAGGAGGCAGCATGGTCTAGTGAACTGACTGCAGCAGAGGACAGGAGAAACTCCGGAAACCCAGCAGAACCTCTGTGCTTTGGAACCACCCCTTTTAACTGTTCTGCTTCAGCTCCTTATTATTTAGCCAAAAGCACCACATAGCTCATGGTAAATCGTAATTTAATACACAAAATTTAAATAATAATACAAACTAATGTAATATTGCTGGAAATGGAGCTCCAGATAAAGTTCTGTTCTTCCCTGCTTGTACAGCGGGAGCTGACTTTGTCAGAGGGGTTGCTGTGAGCGCTCACATGTGCTTTAGGGTGAATTTTCTGAACTGGTCCTTTATTTTCTGCTACCCTTTGTAGACTGCATTGTTAATGTTCTTCCCACCTGTCCCTCACCTCTCTGTTATAAAAATGTAAGGTCTCCAACCTAGAAGCAGCTTTGCTTCTAGTATAGCTCTGGCTGATGGTCTAATCAAATACTAGGTGAAGTAGTATTAGTATTCCCCAAAGCTTGAACAAGTAATCATCTTGGAAATCTGATGGTGGATCTGGGAGCTGAAATGAACTTTGAAAATCCCTTTTCACGTTGCCGTCAAGTTGGAGTTCTTCCCAGGCCGCTCTCATGACCTGCTCTGCGGCCTATTGGGATCAGGGATGCTGACGTCACTCATGCTTTTCAATTGTGCAGTTTGCAAAGGCCTTCACATTGTACTTTCAGCGTTATTAAGTCGTTGCTATTAGGTTTCATACATGACTGAATTCGGGTGTTGGAATAAGGCTTGTAGGTTGTTGCTTACCTAAGGGCTTGTTTGTAAAGAGCTGTAAATTTGCTGGATGAAAGACATTTTTCTAAAGCCAAGTATAACTGTGACCTACTTATGCATGTTATCTCAAACTGCTTCAAAACTGTCAAAACTGCTTGTTATCATGAAGGTCTAAGTTAATGGAAAAATGGCTATTTTAAACTTTCCTAATCCTCATTTATGCCAGAGCAAACAAGCAGAGGTGGTACTGTTGGGTGGTCTTTGCTAAGTTTTTTTAATCTAAATATTGAAAGAATGAAGTCTGTTTAGTCCTGTAGGCAACTCCAGGAACAACGGGAAGCACATAAAATACGAGGTTTATCAGTAGCAGTGTCTTTCTTTGTGCCATAAGAAAATCAGTAAGTTTTGACAGAAGCCAGAGTTAGATAAATATTATTGCTGTCTGATATTAACAGGTTGTGCTGTGCCATTCTGATATGTGGGTGTGGGAGTTGTAGAGAAGGTAATCACATTTTTTAGTCTACTCAACAGTCAATGCAGTAGGATTTTTTTAGCGTAAGAATTTATTTTGTACTAAAATCTTTGTCTTTTCAGATTTGATTTTGTAACAAATATAGATCAAACGTGAATAAATCACTGACACACCAGTGTAGGGAGACTTTGTCTTCATTATACACGTGAGACAACTGAAATGATGTCTTCCTTTGCACAAAGCCGGGGTCAGAGGGGGAATTTCTGCCTTCTGGTCCTGTTCTCAGACCACTCTGGGGCTGTACAAAGGTGATGAAGGTCTAGAAGGGAAGATGTGTGAGGAACGGCTGAGGTTCCTTGGTATAGAGAGCTGGAGGCTGAGGGGAGGCCTCACGGCAGCCCACAGGGAGCGGAGGGGCAGTGCTGAGCTCTGCTCTCTGGAGGCAGCAACAGGGCCCAAGGGAATGGTGTGGAGCTGTGTCAGGGGAGGGCAAGATTGGTATTAGGGAAAGGTTCTACACTAGAGGGTGGTAGGCATGGAACGGGCTGCCCAGGGCAGTGGCCACAGCGCCAAACTGCCTTTGAAGCATTTGGACAGCAGTCTCAGACATATTATCTGATTTTTGGGTGATCTTGTGTGGATCCAGAGTTGGATGTGATGATCTTCATGGGTCCCTTCCAGCTCAGGATATTCTATGGCTCTGTGATTCAATACTCATTGTGACTACCCAAGATGACTGTGCATTCCTGTGAGAAGACAACCTACTTCACCTCATTATTTTGTTCTGGTAATTTCTTTCCTCTTGCACTGTGTGGATCACTGGATGGGTCTGTCTCACAGGTGTGAACTGTTGTGTGAAGAAAGCAGATTTTTGCAGTGAGAAATTTACGTAGCAATCTTGAGCTCCTATGTAATCCCCCAGTAACTTCTGTTTTTCTTTCCTCAATCCTATGATCTTCCTCAGGCAGCTGCAGCCGTGGCTGCTGGCAGTGATGCTTTGGGTTGAGGTCCCTGCTGACTGGGTTAAAAATGAGCCACTGTTTGCTGCAGCCCAGCAATTTGCTGCGGTCTGTGATTAGCACAGTAGTATCAGTCATATCAAAGGGAACCAGCCTTTCAAAAGGTGGCAATGTCTGCCCCATCCTGTTTGCAATCTGTTGCTGTGCTTTTCTGCTTGTTGTCGGAGGTACTCCTTTCAGCCTAAGAGACCTGGAGAGTGGGGCAGTGAAAGCTGTCTGGGCATTCCCATTATTTGAAAAACGGAGTGCAGCAGTTAGTTAGTGTGGCATCACACCCTCTCAGACTAGTGATTTCCAGAGCTTTCCTTGCTGTGAGGCTCCCCAGGCTGCAGGAGGGTGTTCTTGGCAGGGCTGAGTGCTGCAGCAGTACCCAGGCGGCAGTGGAGCCCTGCCTGGAGGAGCTGTGCTCTGCAGAGTGCAGAGCTGGCACTGATGGCTTTTTCTCTCCCCAGCATTCATCCTCCATTTCTTTTGTACTGATTTTGTACTGTTGTTTAATCCTCTCCGTACTTTGTTTATTTCCCCAATACATATGACAACTTATTTTTTTTTTTCCTCTATAGTTACTCATTTAAGGGCTCTAACTTCAATTTGCTGGTTTAAATAACTCAGGATTAGTTCCTGGATTACCCCTGCAAGCTGTATTTGTCTATATGTCAGAATCACTGTCCACAGCCTAATCTTTAGCACTGGTAGAATTTCTGTTTTGATGAGGAAGAAGAATGGTTTTATGTGGTTTTATGAGGTATCTGACTTAAAGAAAAGCATTTATTTTAAGCTGCTCCTTTCTAACTTTTGCCACTTCTCCTTTTTCCCCTCAACGAAAATTAGTCTGTGCTGTTTAACGTTTGAGATTAATGGAAATTAGTTCTGAATGCACAGAAGAAGTTACGTGGAGTAATGGCAACAACAAAAGGAAACTGGGACAATGAGGCAGAATCTATTTTAGATGCACAGCTTTGAAAGGAATTGCACAGAAGGAAAATGAACATCGGCTTATGGATGGGGGAAGCCAGCAAAATGGCTTTCAATGAGAAACAGCAGAACTGTTTATCTGGTCTGCAGTCTCTTAACAATCTTTTGGGGGATTTATTTATTTAATACAACGGGCTTGAACTAAATATCTTGAGTTATTTTTAATGTAATCTGTAAGCAATTGAAAATGAAACCGCACGCGGGTAGTTTGTGTGCTTGGTGTGGTGTTTCTTAGTTGTGCAGTCTGAAGGCAGACACACAGTGTACAGCAGATGTTGTTCTGTAGGCTCTGAGACCACAAAGTAGCCTCCAATTGTTTGTTTTTATGAGATCCTATTCAGGCTACGGTGTGTTTTATGAGTAAGTGGTCTCAGTTAACACCTCAGTGAGTCTCACTGTTGAAGTCCTCAGCCTTACTGGGGCATATTTTCAGAAAGGATTTCAGTTTTAGGAAATCCAGCCCAAGTAACAGTTTTAGTCCTGTAAACATTACTGAGCGTTACGTTCAGCACGTTTACCCATCCCACGTGGAATGTAAGGAAATCCTTAATGTGTAACCAAGGTGGGACCAGAGAGGCTTTGGTAAGATACAGTGTGGAGGAGGAGTCCTACATTCTCCTGTTCCTGTTGGTAAGCTAAAATCAGTGCTTTGGTGAGCTGGTTTGTTTCATGGGAATCCCGCTGTGCAGCCACATCCACAGAGCAGTGCTGCTGCTCGTGCACCCACATTTGAGTTAAACTCCATGATGGCAGTCAATCTTCAGTGAGGGGTGACAGAGCTGCCAGCCTAGTGTGAGCTCTATGGCTGTGCTGCTGTGGGCAGCTTGTGGTTAATCCCAGCTAACTCAGCTGTGCTGGCGGCCATGGTGTAATCGTACAGCCTTGGAGCTTCTGCCTCTTGGCTGAGAAAGATTTTATGTGCTTCACATTTGTTGAGAAAGATGAGTGTGTTCATGTAAGCCCTGCATTTTAAACTGCAAAGAGTGTCTGCGATCATCATTGTAGAAGAGCCTGATGCATAAAAAAGCATGATGAGCCCAAGTGCTTTGTGGCTTCAGAGATGAGTCCTTGGTTCTCCAAGGGTGTGCACAGGGAGCTTCTTTTCCCCTGCAGTACAGCCTCAGTGCCAACTCACAGGTGAGCCGCTCGGCACACCATAACATTCTGCCTCTCCGAAGCTCTTAGGGCAGTGCTCAGTTCTTTTTGAAGTACACTGGAAAATGCTGCTTCTCCTTCACCAAGTCAGTGTCTTTTTCCAGATCAATGTTTTTTTTTCTCCTTTGTGCACATAAACAGTATCTTGGTAACTTATTGGCACGGTGCTTATAAGTGATGCTTCTGGAAGTATGTCAGAGAAATGAGTGGCCTTAACCCAATGGACTTTCAGAGGAGATAAGAACAAGTTTTGGTTGACAGCTTTCTTCTGTTTCTGGAGTTGCACAAGCAGGTTATGTGTTGTCATACTTTATTCCAAAGTGCCAAACTGAAGCGGTTTCTTAATACTTGTCACTCTTTGCTATATCTGGGACCTGAACTTAGTCATTTTTAATTTGCTCTCATCTTAACTGCTGTTTCCTCCAGTGTAAGTATTGTATGAATAAGGACTGTGCGATTTCACTCAGTGAAAGGATTCTGCTCTAATGACTGTTATTATAAAGCTGATATTGTTTCTACTGCATCAGGCTCGTATGAAGCATCTTTGATCAACAGAGAAATCAGCAAAACTGCTTTTCAAATTACTGTTTCCTTTTAACTAATGATGAAAGCTTTCAGTTTATTTTTGGCACTAGAAATTCTGGGAGGCAACCAGGTTAGATAAGAAGTGAAACTGAGTTAACATGGAACGTAGATAAGATAGCATAACACAGCTCTGGAAAAGATGTTCCAGCTCTGTGTCTGCCTACACATCCAGGAGATGAAAAGTACTGGCTTGCTGAGGTGTCCTGGGTTCGAGGTTCTGTTAATCTACGTTTCTGGGAGAGCTGCTCCCAGTGGATACCACGTAAGGTGAATGAACTTCATAGAATTAGGGTGTAAAGGAGATGGATTTGCTGTTTCCCTGAAGGTGCAGGAGTACAGCTGTGTGTACAGCCAGTAGGGAAGGCAGAAATCATTGTTTATCTCAGAATGAAAAACAAAAGAATAAAAACCTTTTTGTGAGTGAAAGCGCACCTGAGTGAAGCACAGGTCTAAGCACCAACAATTTCCCATTTACAATAAGGTTCAGCATCAAAGGGACTCGCAGCATTTTCCATGAAGAAATATTTGATGCTTACTTACGGAAGTCATCATAAAAAAAGTATACTGATTTCTTTGCTGAGGATTTTCTTTGTTCCAGCCTGAAGGTGTGAGCGGGCTGTGCTGAGCTGCAGGTGAGCGTCTGTGTCCCACAGCAGGAAACCTGCGGATGTCTTCAGGGCTTTGGAATGAGCAGAGCTGTAAAACCTATTGGCTTTGGCTGAAATTGGTCTCAGTTTTATTTTGCAATCTTAGTTCCACCTGTGCTTTCCAGTATTCTCTTCATATGAATGCAGACACATGGGACAGGATTTAAAGTTTTCATGGTCTTTTGCTGCTGCTGTATAGTTTTCTGTTGTCATAATAAGCCAGTAAAACAATTAAATGGTTATCGGGTGATCCACTAACAACCTGTGGCACGTGTGAAAACAATGACATTCCTTGCAGGAAGACAGCATTGTTACATAATAATGTGGTTATCCAAAACTGTTTATTCTGTTTTATGAGCTGGAGATTATCCTGAAATGCTGGACTTTGATCTTAAGCAAGAATAATAAAGCTTTGATCATCCTTAGATTGGCAGTTGCTCTAAAAGCCTGTGTCTTATTTCTTTTAGTAACACTGGCTAAATCCAGAGTAACTGATAAAAGAATTTGATGATTGCAGCTTAGGGGTTCTTTCTGACTTGACCTGAAGTAATCTCTGTCCAAAAATGTCTATAAATACTTTTTCTGTTTTCTGTTGCCAGATGTTTGGATATTTGAACAATTTGAGGCAGCTGGCAAAAACATTTTGTGTACTCAGATGTGCAATGCACAACTGCTGGAGTGCTGCAGAGAAACCAGAGGCTCTGGTTAACTGATCATTATATATATTGAATATAAGATTTACAGTATAATTCTGAATATTATTATTCTTACTTAAACATATTCAAAACCTAGATGTAGGGGATTTGGTAGCTTTTTGCCATGGTAATGTTCTCCTGTTGTTTTCTGGTGCCAGCTTTAGCAGGCAGTGGAAGCTGTCATTCTTTCTTTCTGCAGGCCAAGGGGACCCAGCAGAGCAGCGCTATAACATGCGCTTTATTCTCTGTGCATTGTTGCCACTCTCTATTTATGAAAAGCAAAAAGACTCTGTGCCTCAAGGGGGATTTTGAGTTCTCCTATCTTGCTATTTATGATGCTCGTGAGGTATTTTTAGCACAGGTTGTTGGCAGTGATGCCAAAGGGAACGGCTGGTGCAGATGAATTCTGTGGGCAGCCAGCTGCAATAAGGAGCTGCAGGAAGGGGGAACCCCAGCAATGTGCCGCAGGTGGATAGTGTGTGAGTGAGCACAGGTACACGCCAAAGGCTCTGGAGCACTCAGAGCCACCAGAGGAGCTCCAACCCTCTGAACTCCCTGCAGCCATTTGAAAGAGGGGAGTGTGGTAATTGGTGTTCCAGTCCACACAATTCCTGTTCCTGATCGATGATCTGAGTTGCATATAATGGTACAGGCCTAGTGAGATGTGTATCTTGCTTCTGCAGAGTATGACTCAGTTTTCTAAGGAAGAGTCTGAGACTGAGCCTTGATGTGCCCTCATTGCATTGGCTTCTTGTGCTATTCTCCCTGGGGCTGAGAAGTCCTGAGGACAGTGGGGTCAGAGACAGAGTGTGGGCACTGGAGGGGTGGAAGCAGAGGGGAAGAGCAACTGGGAATGGTGAGCAAGAGGAATGTCTAAAGCAGAGTGAAGAGAGAGCCAACTGGTAGGAGCAGAGCTGGCATGGACCAGAAACCAGAACCAGCCTTGAATATAAGAAAGATTAAAAAAGATGGGAACAGCAAAGATTTGGAGAGTTACAGGAAGTAATGGAAGGAGTTAACACTCTGATGTCAAAAAGCCTGGTTTTATTTCTTTGAATTTTGGACACCCCAAACAGCATAGCAGCTGCTGTGGAATTGCTGATAATGTTTCCATTATTTTTCAGGTGAAAAATCCATAGCTGCCTAAAAGCTGAGTGCTCTGCAGACAGCGCTGCAGCCTGTGCTCTGCCAGCTCCTGCTCTTCAGCAGTCGGGTTTCCCTCCTGCCTCTGTGAAGCTGTGCTTCTGTAGTGATACCGCATGGGGGGAGGGAGTGTGTCTGCGCAAATATATGCCTTCTGAGGAGAAAAACAGAGAACTGAGCCTGGTGCGATGTTTCAGTGCTTGTAGAGTGGGGAGCTGATCTTCAGTGGGGCTGAACAGCCCAGCGCTGCTGTGGGTCCCTCCTGCTGGGTGACACAGCTGTGCTGCTGCTTGAAAGCAGTCTGCTTTCCTTGCCTAAATAGTTATCTCTCTGCTACTGATGTTTGCTTTGCACTGCGAGTTGCAATTTCAAATAGATGGATAAAGTGAGGGCAATTAGGTAGCACCATCAACTGGTGCGTGTAGAGTAACCGAAAGGCATGATGCCAACAGAGGTCATGCGTTGAATGAATGAATGGAGGGGAATGAATGGATATTGAGATTCTCAAAGATGCCTTTGTGATCTCTGACATATTTAACGAGCCCCGTCGGTGCAGCCAGAATTGTGCAAAACTGTTTTGATAAATACAGCAAGCAGATTTCTGTTTGTAAAATATATCTCATGTAAATGAAATCGGGGCTTATAGAGGTGTTGAGAAGCGGAATTCACAGGAGTCACTGCTGCCCCCCTGGGCTTGGTTACTGTACTGCAAGAAAACCTTGTTGGAAAGCTTGAATCCAACTTTGATTCTGGCCAAGGTCAGTTACTGATGGTATTTATGGATCCTGTCAGTACATTACTTGTAATACTAACATTTCAACTTGAGAGTGCAACTGTTGAGAATCAAATTCATTTTTCCAATGGGAAGCTGAAGGTAAAAGCCTTTCTAAAACACTTCTTTTTTTATTTCATACGTGTTGGAAATGTCAGGTAATGCTGCTGGTTCCACTTGAGCACAGTACCCTGCAATATCAGAACGTGAAACAGATACAGCATTTTGATCTTCTCTAAGTGCTTCAAAAATAATTAGCCTGCCTTTTGTTTCTAATCTATTTCTTGCCTGAATAACTGTTTGGAAACCACAAGTGCTTATTTTATGCACTACAGTTGGAGCATATTGACATCAAGCCTTTCTTTGTGGCAGAGCTCTTTGGAGATGAGCTATGTGCTTTATTGTGTTCTGTAAATCTGGGATAACTGTGGAGGCCAGCAGAGTAATTTCAGATCTGTGCTAGTCAGAGCAATGGGTTGGTCAGATCCTTTTGGGAATGATTTGGAGCAGCGTGTTGCGGTTTAACCCAGCAGGAAGGTAGCTGAGCATCACGCAGTTTGTTAACATCCCACTCCTCTACCCTCCCACAGTGGGATGGGGGGGAAAAGAACACCCACAATGTAGGGTTGAGATAAAAAAAAAAAAAAAAAAACTATTTACTAATCTGTAAAAGGAAGAGAAAAAAAGGATAATAGTAACGACAATTTTATGTATCTCGGTTCATATGCGCACAAAACAAGTGATGCACAAGGAATTGCTCACAGCCACCAAACAATGCCCAGCTAGTCCCCAAGCAGTAGCTGCCCACCTCCGCCAACTCCCCACCGTTCTCAAGTTTTTTTCACATGATGTCATACGGTATGGAATGTCCTTTTGGCCACTTTAGGTCAGCTGTCCTGTTTTGTCCCTCTCAGCTTGTTGCCACCCCAGCCTCCTCACTGGCAGGGCAGTGCGGGAAGCCAAGAAACAGCTTTGGCACTGTACAGCACTGCTCAGCAATTACTCAAACATCGGTGGGTTATCAGCATTGTTTCCTTCATAAAGTCATAACGTAGCATCATACCAGACATGATAAAGGAAAAATCAATTCTGTCCCAGCTGAAACCAGGACATGGTGGAAGAAGTTAAGGAGGGTAATGTTTTTAGGGACAGTTCATCCCACCTGGAGTAAAGAAGAGGCACTAAACTTTTTCAGGTTCTTTTCACGTTAGTGTTTCATAACTTCTGGGGTTCTGTGCTATGAGACGTAGCTGATTTATTCAGTTGTGTTCAGCTGAAACCCTATTTTTGGGACTTCCTTGAAAAAAATGTTTTTTGCATGTTCTTTAGCATTTGATGGCCTCAGCAGTATATTCTTATTTAGAAATTTAGTTGATGGAATTATACTTTGGAATATAAAAAAGAATGTTAATCATACACAGTTGATTTATAAAAAGTATTCCCCTGATTTGAGATGGTGAAGGTGGGCACTGGGGAATCATTCACCCTAATAGTTCCAGGAGCCTAGGTAAAAATCTGTATTTCCTCTACAATCTGCTTTATCTGATGTAGGACATGGGAGAATGCTGTTCTACGAGGAAGGTGTGAAAATTACTTTTGGCTGTTTCAGGAGTGATATGACAGATGTCGGATGTAGGTTAGCGCAGGGAAGAGAAGTTGTGCAAAGTTGGAAATTGATCCTACTGATCTGAGTCCCGGGTCTGTATGTTAATCAGGACATTGCTGTTTCTGTCTCCCTCTCTCTTTCTTCTTCTGTGCTAAGCCCTGCTCTGCTTTGTATGTAGCTTTTCTTTTGCCATTCCAGCAGCCACATTGGCAAACTGGTGGAAACATGAAGAACTCTACAAATTGTGTGTGCATATATGTGCTTTTAATCAGTTTTTGTGTGGTCGATCAGCTGCTGCCAGTTGTGATTTGTGGGTTAGCTGAACCACAGGCAAGTACCTATTTCTTTTATCTAGCCCAAAGTTGGCTTTCTTGTTATGCTTCAGTCTTCTCTAAAGAAACTGCGGTTTCTGAGCATTGCTGTTTTAACAGTTCTATCACTTTATTACTGTGGAATGGCTCGTGTGCTAGTTGGGGTGTGGGGGATTTACTCCTAATCTAAGCATGGTGGCTTTCTGTGCTGGATGACATGAATGCTGTCAGTAAGATGAAGAGAGCTGGGAGGTTGTTCAGTACCGAGGATGATAGATTTATTGCTTGATTGCATGTTTTCATTACCTTTGTATCTTTTCATTATCTTTCACAAGGTAGATTTCTTGAAGTGACTTACAAAGGAAACTCAGCATGTTGCATTATGTTTTTTGATGCTGAATTCAAATTCCCTCTGATTCTTATGAATTATTATTTTTTAAGCAGAGATTTGGCAGTGGTTCCTTTTTAATTTATTTGACGTTTGGCCATCTGGAGCTGAGCAGAGCTTTAGTCACACGTGTTTGCTGTGCTAAGTGAAGTAATGTAGGATCTAGGGGCTCGATTCAGCCCTAGTGTAAGACTATGGAATGAGCAAAATCCTATTTGCTGAGCAGATCACCAAGAGTTTCACCTTATTTTTTTTTTTTATGTTTGGGTTAGGTTACTGGCCAGATGAACAGAGAGAATGGTCAGATTGCTTCCAGTATTTTGTTTCTGAGTTAAAACAACTAATAAGCAGTTCTC
This sequence comes from Bambusicola thoracicus, assembly GCA_002909625.1. Lineage (NCBI taxonomy): Eukaryota > Metazoa > Chordata > Aves > Galliformes > Phasianidae > Bambusicola > Bambusicola thoracicus. Next base: position 13,115 of record PPHD01000951.1, read on the forward strand.
TCTGGGTAGTGCTCTGTAGGGCTCTTAGGACCTGCTGATGGCCCAGAGCTACTGTAGCAGATCCTTGACTTCTGTACTGAATATAGGGTGCATCTTATTCCCTAGGTACCTCCCCAAACCTTGCATTGCTGTAGCTCTGTCCCAGCTTTTCCAGAAGGGATGGCTCTGAATGAGGAGGGAGAATACAGCTGTACTAATTCCCTGTGTGACTTACTGCTTCTTTTTTTGTTGTACTGACTTTAGTTGTGCACCAAGTACAATAAATAGTATTGGATTCAATGGGCATGCTTCCTTGTGTAACAGTTCTTCTGCTTCCTTGAAAATGATGGACACTGTCATCACCCTTCTGGGCAAAGGATGTTGACAGCAATCCCACAAGCATTATTGGTGAGGATTTCCTCCTCCTATAACTGTGATGTCCAGCTTCCTTCTGGGTCACATTAACAGCCTATAACTGTTCTTTGTACTTCCCACAAAGCCAGTGATGGGCCTATACATCTCCAGCTTCTATTATTTTCCCCTTGGAGTTATGAACTGGAATCCCTTGGTATCAGTTCTGTTTCAAGCACATCTCCTTATGGAGTGCAATATCATTTTTGTGACACCTCCTCTCTACTTAGCTGTTAGCCTTGTGATTGCATTTTTAGGGCCAGAGGTTGCCATGGCTTCCTTGATGCAGATGTTTAGGGTAGTTAAGGATGGCTATGCCTGCTCTCATTTAGAAGAATAATGGCTTTATTCTTCTGTAACTTCTCCAACTTTAGTCTGTAACTTCCAGCGCTATCTTTATTTTGTCAACAGATACTCTAGGTAACAGTTTGACTTCATTTCCTCTTGGATTGTAGTCTCCCTGCTGAAGACAGCTGCTCACAAACAGCTGTGTTTGTCCATTTTACAAAGCTTTGAGGATTAATGATTTTAATGCACCGTGCAGAAGAGTGACTTTGTTAGATCAATGCTCTCTCATTTGGTGACCAAGCTCTTTAGTGCTCAAAGTGATTGCCTTCCGTGGTTTTCTGCCTTTCCTGATGTCCAGAAGAGCAGTTCTGGACTTGACACAAGTATCTCTGTGCTGCAGACCAACCCAGGGCTGAGCCAAGCAGTGAGATGAAGAGCTGCAGCACAACTTCCCTTGCAGCTGCCTTGAGAAATGATTAGGATCTGCAAAATCAGCTCACCTGTGCTTACAGGACTTTCATATTTGGTACAGGAGAAATGGTAAGATATGCTGATTATGGGTGATGAAGCATGGCATAGCTCAAGTGAAGAATCACACAGTGAGAAACATATTTGCACTGCTGGTAGTGTTAGTGAAAAACACTGTATCTAGTTAGCAGGCATCTCCTGAGAGTTACATTCACCATCATAAAGTATATTGCTGGGAGTCCGACCGAGTGGATCACAGATGCCTTAAAATCAGTGAACTGTGGAATGGAAGTAATTAGAAACAGCAGTCACAGAACACGTTTTGAGCTTGACTTCTCACCATCGTGACCATTGGTTCTCACCAGTAAGTTAGTTTTTCTCCTTTGAGTTCAGAGCTTGATGGAGCATTGTGCCATCCTGGTAAGCAGAGCTGGCTGCTGGGAGCATGGGACGAATGAGGTGCTTGTCTGGCAATGCTTATGTTACGACTCAGACTGGAGTCTGTGCTGTGAAGTGGGCTGCATCACTGCATTTTAGGGTTTTATTTCAGAAGCATTTATCACTTAGGTTTGTTCACTTCCTAAACGAGTCTAGAGATGTGATTTACTGAGTAGGCATGCATTTAAAAGTAGCTGAGGCTTTTTGACAAGTTCTTGTTAGTGTGTTTAACAAGGTGCTGAGTTCTGCAATTTGGAAGTTTCATGTCTATTGTTACCACCGGTGTCATTTAGACCTGGCCCCGGTTTTGCCTGTACTTATGTCTAGTTCAGGCTTTTCTCAGTGCAGCTTCTCTCTGACTGTGATTTCATGCTGGAGGTGCTGGCAGTTAGCACGATCCATGATGGCAGGTGCAGGTTATGCTATAGGAGAGGACATATAAGATGAGGCTGTTATATCCAAGGGGGGTAGAAAGCATGTGTGATAGCATAACCTAGTAATACTATGTTGTTCTTTCCCTGTCATCTAGTCCAGCATTCTAAGCATGCCTCCCATTTCCTAATCCACAGTGGGGCTGTCTCATTTGTGCTAGAAGAATGTTAATGATATTTGGAATAGGCTTAAATAGGATTTAAGTGTCATGCAGATGTGGGCTAATCTTCTGCCTGGAGTAGTAGTCAGCCTTGTATGCAAGCGCTCAAGAGCAGATAGGAACAAAAATTAGCAGTTTTGAGTTACCGATCCAAGTTCTTGTACACCTGTCTGGTAGTCGAGGAGTTCTCTAACACACTGTCTTGAAAAGGTGTAACAGATGTTTACCACAGCCTTTTATGATGGAAACTTATTTCTTGTTGAGTGTCGTGTGATCGTAGGGGAGAAGAGGGAAGTGTTTTCTGTTGAACAGGCTAAGTTAAAAGAGGAAAAAATCAAGTTTTCCAGCTGTACTGTTTTAAAGTATCACTACGAACATCTCACTGAATGTATTTTTGCTCATACCCACCCAGTCATCAATGGATTTACCAGATCATGAACTTGGAGGGGGGAAAAAAGAGCAGGTTAACTTATGAACAGAGGCTTGTGTCAAGGCTACTTTAGGGAACAAAATAGAGCAGGTTTAAAGTTGTTTGGATGACCTTCAAATCCCATCTGCAGGGTTCCTTTTAGCTTCAAGTTTCAAATGTCAGCTGCAAGATTAAATGCAAAGGCAGTGTGGAGCCTCTGACAGGCTGTTCTGGGTGAAGGACAGTTGTGCCCAGGGGTCCAGGCTCTTTGTCCTTTCTGCAGAGCCAAAAAGACTAAGCTGATGCCAGAGCAAACCTAGGATATGAAATCTGGTTCCAGGAAGTATTTCTGTGCACTGCAGCTAGGGCTGCTGCAAGCAGTTTGTCACCAGAGAGCTTTCTTGGCCAGGGGAGGTTTGCCATTTTTTTTCCCAACAATTTGAACTTGAAATTAAAAAAAAAAAAAAGGACTGGGTCTGCTTGCTTGACCCTTCTTGGCATCATTGCTTGGGGAGTGTGCTGCTGGGGATGACCAAGAAGCTCATTTCCCATTGGTGCACCTGTGTTTCCAGGCCTTATGAGGTCTTTTTGATTTCCATTGAAAGCACTTATTTGGACAGCACTTTCAGGCCATTTCATATGGCTTCTCACGAATGTTTCCCTGTGGAGCCAAAGGTGAATCATGAGGCTAATGGTACCTGCTGGAGTGTGGACTGCTCTGGGTTTGCCCATGCCACTGAATCTGAGAGGGGAGAAAGAAATGCAGTTGGTGATGTTTTACAGAGATTGCTGTTTTCTTGGATTCTGCAAACCATTTCTGGGATAAGTCTCCTGAGACAAGTATCCAAACAGCCTTCTGAGGCACTCACAGCACCTGTCCAAAGGGCTCTTCGATGGGATGCAATTGGATGTTGACAAGAAGGCACAAATAATTCTCTAATAAAAGAATTTAAAAATGCTCAGTGTAAGGGCATTATTCTAGCAAGAAGCTGTCAGAGAGTCAGAACATATTCAGAGAGAGGAGAATACAGAGTGTTCCTTCATCATAATAGCTTTATTACCTTCATATGTCTTTTCATCCCAGTCCATAAGCTGCTTTGTTTCCAGAGCATTAGGGCTTGCTTGCAGCAGGAAGTGCTTCTTTCCAGTTGCCTGGTGTTGACCCATACAGGGTCAGCTCCAGAAGCACCTAGGCAATAAAAGGTCAAGAATGCCCTCTCTTTTCATTTCTTTTAGAAAAGGGAGGACTGTGTTGCTTCATTAGGAACTGCTGTCTGTGGGAGGAATTGGGATATCTTGCATGCTGGGTTGTTGCATTAATCAAGAGTGGAAATAGCAATGTCTTCATCTGGTAAAACAAAAACATTACAGATCCACTGTGATAATATATTGTTCCAGGCAGGTGTTTGGTTTATTTTCATGAGGCACCAGAATCCATGTGCTCAACATGAAGTTAAGAGCTGTGATGATCAGGGGAGGATGTTAGGAGATGAAAGCCAAGGCTTGAGTATGCTTGAGTATATTTAGCCAAGCACTGTGGTCCTCCCCTGCTTGAACTGCAGAATTTCTGAACGAATCCAAAGAGATGGCTGAAGGGAGAAATCTTCCCCTTCCCCTTCATTCCCCCACTGTTTTAGTTGTGGACTTCCCTCTTGAGCTTTCTTTGCTTTCATGAAAGAAAAAGAAATGCGCCTTACATGCATGTTCTCTTTATTCGCTGTTATTGTCGAAGCCTTAGGTCAGAGGCTTCTGGGTGATCCCTGAGTCCAGTGAAAACACCCCGAGCCTTAGCTGTCTGCAAGAGGCCTTCAGCAGGACTGAGAGAATAAAGATTGTTCAGAGGGCTGAGAAGTCCACTCTGAAGTGCTGTGAAAGCTTTGGGAGCTTTAATTGCTACCACTGATGTCATTCAAGCCTGATTCCCACTGGAAGTTCCTCTGTGTTAATTATAGTCATGCGAATGATAACTTGGCAAACACAGCTGCAGCATTGCTGTTGAATCAGTTAATTAATCGTCCAGGCTGGATTGGAGAGATGTTTCTTTGCTCTCGTTATAAACAGCTGTAGAGGTGGGAAGGTTTTGAGAAGAAAAGTCATCAGCTGTTACAGGGGGAAGGCTGTGGGATCCTGATCCTAGTGTGCTGTTTCTGTATGTTCATGTTTTGGAAGGCATAGTGGTGCTTTTTTTGTCCAAAATGGAAATATGCAACACGTTAAAATCTGCGAAAGCAGCTCTTTGTTACTTAGTACAGCTCTAAAAAAGCAATTTATGGCTGAAACTTATCCAGCACAAATAAGCTTTTATGGTTTCACAGGTGAGGGAGATGGATTGTGTTAGGAATAAATCGAAGATCTCACAGTGGTTTTCTTAAGCAAATGTAGTATTTCTGGGATGGCTTTGGAAATAGATTGATATTCTGGTGGCATTGATCTCACTGTAGGGTTATTAGCCTTAGTGCTGCTTGCCGACCCTGTGCTTGGAACATTGCAAACATCTGAAGTACACAGCTCGTAGGACTCCAGGGCAACGCCTCAGCTGTAGGAATTCTGTCTTTTAAGTGACCTCTGCCGGTTTTCCCCACAATAATCTGGCCTTCTCTTTATCTGTTTCTGTTTATCATAACAAACATTCATGCAATTTATTGTCTGACGTGCAAGCTGTAGCATCTCACCGTTATTTCAGGTGAGTGTTGAAGCATGTGAGATTAAAAATGTATTTATGTTGCTGAAGTGGGTCACTCCTTTTCTTTGCGAAACTTGATTCTGAATCTGCTTGGGAGCAGAAGGGACGCTTTTCTAGCACCATCAGTTTGCTGTTAAGGCAGACAAAAGCCTCAAGCTGCTTTGTGTAATGTACCTCACAGCTCCTCAGGTTGGCTTTTTCTCAGGCAAAAATAATTTACAGAAGTGTCAGTGGAGGTGAGAAGTGATTATTTTGGAGCTAGTCAGTTAAACTAACGGCAGTGAAAACATGTTCCTTGTATGTGATGACAGGAAGCAAAGATAAATATGATGGCATGCTCATAGTGCTAAAGATGTCCTTCAATTTGTAATTAGATTATTTCTGGGTTGTTAATTAACCAATTTCCATGGCATTTTTACAGAGAGAGGAGAGCTGTGTTTTGTTGGTAGGGCACTGCAGAATTTGGTTTGTGTCCAGTGGTTTCCAGGGCAGACTTGTGGCTAAAATGATGCTCTACGTTGTCTGACCTCAGGAATGCACTTAAGGCTGAGGCTGGGGAGACCTTCCTGGTATTACCTCGTGCTGTGCCCTTTGCTCAGTGTGTTCGCCACGGTGTGCTTAATCATCTTACAGGTGATCAGTGTTTGAAGCAATGAATTAGAATTAAAAGTGGCCTAGCATCTTGCCTTGTAGGATGCTGAGGTACCTGCTGGTAGTGCTCTGGTATCTGCTGTGGGGAAAAAACAGCAGATTTGTTTGTGTGATTTGTAGGAGGTTTGTATTAAGTTCAAGCTTCAAAAAGATGTTGTGGACAGCTGGTGCTGCGTTTCCTGAGCCTCCTGTAACTCAGAGGTAACTCAGAATCCATCTTTTTGCAGCTGCCTTGCTTTAGATGTGCCTTTCCTTGGGAACAGTAAGTGTTGGTGTTTCAAGATGGACATAATCAAAGTCAAGATATTAAAAAACAAATACCAGTTTCCAAGCCACTCTCCTCTCCTTGACACTAATCAGATCAGACATGTGAAGGCTGTGATTTCCTCAGTACTGCCTGTTTGTTGTTGTTGTTTGCATCTAATTTAGGTCGCATGCAGTGAAATTGTCCTTTGACTGAAGTAAACCTGCCTGCTCTTGGCTGTGCTTTCTGAGGCCACGGGGATTTTGCCTGTGATACATGAGGGAGCACATACCAGCAGATAAGAGGCCAAAGGCACAGCATGCAGTTGCTGCACAGACAGCTTCCTTTGGAGTGGTCAGGCCGCCTGCAGCCTGCGGCTGGAGTGCTCTGTGCTGCTCCTTTGCCTGAGCCTCTTTGGAGCCATCGCTCAGGCCCAGAAGTGGTGCTGCTGGTTGTGTCTTTAATCCTAAAGTTGTTTTTACTCTTTCTTTCTTTCTTTCTCCCCCCCCCTCTCTTTTTTTTTTTTTTAATCCTCTGCTGGCAATAGGGTAGCAGAGAGGATTGACTGTATAATCTTTTCCTTTTACTCCTGAGCCTTCTATCTTAAAATGGACTTTTGTTTTTGTGTCTTACAGTACACTTCTTTATGATTTCTTGTGTTTCCCAGCATTAAAAGTCTGGAAACGCTGGTTACAGAATGCAGAAATTTGCTTTTGGAAGGGTTTGGATTTTGGTCATCAGAAATACACGTAGGAAAAGTTTGCCTTGTATGTTTAAGAACTTTTACTTAGGGAAGCAGACGGGAATCCTCCAACGGATGACCAAGGTGGCATTTACTGTGCTTGGTCTGAAGGGATTAAAAGTAGCATTCATCCTGAAAAATGTAAGACAAGGCAATAAGTTACCCTTTGTATGTACTTTATGTTGGTTGTTGAGTAGTCTTTCATGCTGTAGCACGAAGGAGATGCTTATGCTCTGCTGGGTAAGGTGAATCCTGCTCTGAACATTGCTAGAATTAGATTAACACAGGGAAGCCCAGCAAGGCTGGCGGGAGGGATGGGCTCTGTGCCACACGTTGGGACCAATCTGTGAGGACTTTCTAATCTCAAAGGACAGCAGAAACCCACGCAGAGTTTGTAGGCCTTGTTTATGTATGTATTTCTCCAAAAAGAGTGCTATGTGAAGCTATTTCTAATGATTTGCACTGTGACAAGTTGTTGTAAAGGAGGTGCGTTGGCAGGTGAATGGCACAGAGTCCATCAGAGAAGCACAACTAAACATGGTTCATCAAATGGATTAGCTGTGATGTGTATTTATGTACACGTAAGGTGTTGGAAACGGAATGATACACTTTAAATTTAGCCTCTTGCAACCTGCCATATAAAAAGGCGTTTTAAATGAACTTCTTTAAATGAACTTCTTCAAGCAGCCAGCAGCTGCTTGAGTACGGACGGACGCAGCTCTGTGGCGATGGAAGCGCTGAGGGGCAGTCAGGGTAAAACCCGGCTTCGGGGCCGGCTGCGCGCGGAGGGCTGAGGCGGCGTGGCGGCGCCCCCTGGCGGCGGGAGGCGGGAGCGGCCGCCGGGCCGGCTCGTGCTGTGCTGCGCCACTGCCCTTGCGGCCGGTTCCGCACTCACCTGTGATCGCCTCATCTTCTCCAGCTGCTCTCATCATTCTCACTGGAGAAAATGCTGCTGCGTAGCATCCACACGTACCTTCACCTTGTCGTTCAGAGAGGTGTTGGGGCACAGTGTGGTTTCGATAAACTTTAACCAAAAGGGTTGTGCATTTACATCAGAAAGCCAGGCTGAGGGTTGTTTGGATTGTTGTTATGTTTCATATCCAGAGCTGTGGTGCATGTGTTTGTGCATGTTCTTCTGTTAACTCAAAGGTATATTGTATTATTAACTATTTTTCTAAACCAGATTTGGACTTGTGAAGCTAAATAGCTGCAGCCCCGTGGCTGTATTTCCACAGAAGTTAATCACTTCACTTTCATGCTGTTCTCATGTGTAATCAGCTTAGCCCTTGGGGCCAATGGCTGCCTCATGGCAGTTTATGTACAGCTACTGATTTGGTTGCCATTAGGCATCTCAGAACTCTGGAGACAAAGTTTAGCTTTCCTACCTACGTGATGGTTTTAATGAGGGAAGGGTGAAATAACTCAAAGCCACTGTTGCACATTGCTGTGACCAAAGGAACTTGCTTCTTGTAATTTGGCTTTTGGAGTCTTTTGTAGTCGCGTCCGTAGCGGCCTGTAAGTGGCCTGGCCCTGGAGCAGGTAAGCTTTGGTCTTTAGTTTTGGCTTCAGGTATCACAGAGGTGTAATTACACTGCGTGGCCTCCTGGAGCACCTTCATCCTTCCCAGTGATGACGGTGGAATTACAGGCTTCACCTTTAAAAGAAACAGGCAAGGCAGTTTTTCCAGCAGGAGTTTGCTTTTATTTCACGGTGGAGCGGGTATGAGAAATGTAAGGCCTGGTGCAAAGACCTGCAGAGCCTTACAAGTTCAGTCTGGTCTCAGTTTAGAGAATCAACATCTGAGATACTTCTTCCAGAGAAGTGCTCCTCCCTGACTCTCCCAACTCCTTTAATCGCTTTTTGTTTCCCTCGGCAGCAGGGTGAGTGTCCAAGTCATTTTCTACAGCATCTCTGTTTCTTCCTAGTTAACACTGCAGTGCCAGAAGTGAGTAGTTTTTAGTTTTCCTGTCTGGTGTCCTCAGCTCTTCCTCTCAGCTGTGGAATTGCTCATGCTTCCAAAGGGAGGATTAAAGAAATGGCAGCGAATCTCAAATGAAACACTAACAGAATCACAATTAACCACCTCAAAACAGTCGCAGAGATGTGTGTGAGGGACCTCTGCTTACTCAGTCTCCTATGCTCTTTATTAATGGTATCCATCATGCTGCACTGCAGTATTTCCATGTTTCCCTTTTTTGAGGAGGATGTAGATCCTGGTAAGTGGAGTACATATATTCAACAAGTAGTAGGTGAAAAGTTGTTTATTTTTTTTTAGTACAGTGACTTCTTTTTTTGCTTTGGCGTCGTGAATCTCTGACATTGGGAATGAAAATTAAAGAGTTGCTTTTATTCTCATGTCAGGCTCTTTTCTGTAGTGCGAGGACAGGAGGCAGTGGGTGCAAACTGGAATGCAGGAGGTTCCACCTAAGCATTAAGGAGCACTTCTTTACTGTCCAGGTGACCGACCAGTGCCATAAGTTGCCCAGAGAGATTGTGGAGTACTCCTCCTTGGAGATCTTCAGAAGCCATCTGGACGTGGTGGTGGGCAGCCTTCTTTAGGTGTCTGTACTCGAGCAGGGGATTTGTTGAAGATGGCCTTCTGAGGTCCCTTCCAACTTAGCCAGTTTGTGATTCTTGAATACTACCTTGCATGGCCAGTACTGTGAGTGGGCATGCCATGGCACAGCAAGGCTTGCATCACCTGACGGTGCATACTAGTTATTCATTATTCCTCTGTTCTCTGAACCTCTCTCTCCTTTACCCCTTGAGCCGCTAAGCGTCCATGTTCAGAGATGAATTGAGATACCAGATAACGTCATGCTGAAGCAAAAAGATGAGATACCTACATCAAGGCACCTGCATCTCTGTTGCTGTACTGAGGTGGTTTTTTTCCCCGTTGTTTTCCTCTTTCCTTTTACTATTCTTTGGAGTAATAAAAGCATCTGGTCTCCAAGCAGAAAAGTTCTCAGAATTTTGATTAATAATGTAAACCATTCTCAGGGTTTATGTGGCTCTATGTGCATCCTATTTTGACTCCCTGTGGCAGAGAATAGTGTGAGAGGGACTGTTAAAATCACTTATGGTGCTTTTTCTGTTGTTAGTGTAAGCTGGTGGCCTGCTGGGGATCCTTCCTGCTTCTATACACTCAGTTCTGTGTTATGAGAGAGAAATAGGCAATATGTTTTTGGATCCCTCAGTTTGGCTAAACGCTCTGGCATGGGCAGCATCCCTTATCCCCGTCTTGCAGGCACCTAGCAGTAACTTCTTCTTTAATTCCTCTCAGCAGTGCAGTCTGGAAATCTCTAAGTGATCTGTTTTCCTGCCAGCATGCAATTGCAGTGGCAGGAAGGGAGCAGGTCCCTCCTTGTTTTGGATAGGAAAACTTAAACTGCAAGACGGTCTCACAGCAATGCGTTACATAATGCTGCACAAAGCAAAAGTAATTAATGTGGAGGTGGAAAAGATACCCGTACGTCTCAGTGCAAAGCCGGCTTGTCTTTCTGACAAAGATAGTTACCTCCTACCTCTTCGTATCCATGAGAGATTCTCTCAGAACCCCCAAGATGAGAGGAAATAATTGAGACATTGTTTTTGATCCTTCACAGAATCTGGCAATGCTGAGGTACCCTTGTGAAATAATGAGTTTCCCAGGTGCATCTGAAATCAGTGTCACCATGGATGAAGCTTAAGTGACTATTGGACTGTCTATCTTAACGTACTGTGGCATTACCACTGTTACTGCAGAATATAGCAAGGTGAAACTGCACTGAAGGTGTTCCCCACCCAAGCAGTGATAGGGCTGCTCAGTTTGCTCTGTTACACCCTTTCTTAAATGGCTTTTTCAAGTTATTTGTGAGTGCACGATAAGGAGAGATAGTCTGGCTAAACCTCCTAACTGATGCTCATCTGACTTTGACAACGTATAATCATGGATAAAAATATTCTGTGCTCGGTTGCATCCTAAAAATACTCTTCACAATTCTTAGCAGCTGTTACTAGAAATAGTTTACTATTGCCTGGGAGGTACAGCAGAAGCCCCAGAAAATAAAGACTAGGTATATTTATATTTTTTTCCTCAGATATACAACATGACTTAAATATATCTGTTTAGAGGAGAGTCTTCCAAGCATTTGCTTTTCTTAGACTGCTTACAGAGAGTGAGGGAAGCAATTGGATTATTATCTCGGGCTCCTTGCTTCACCCCCTTCCTGTATTAAAATTATAAATGGTTTAGAAAAGATAAAGACTGTTTATTTTTTTTCTCCACAAATAAATCAGGGCACTCAATGATATGAGTTGGAAACCTGTAGGGGGAAGGGAATGAGTGGTTAGGCTATGAAACTTGTTACAACAGGCTTCTTTTTGAAGTAGATTAATGAAATGAAGGAAGAAATTGAGCCATGGGAACTGATGTATCCAAATGCCTGGTTTTACTGAAAGTACAGTTATTGGTTCTGAAATCCTGGGCGGGAGGTGAGGGGATTGTATGTACGTCTTAGGAGCGTTGTAGGATTGAAGGAAGGTGCTGTAGCTGCGCTCAGTGATGTATTGTTTTTAGTCAAGAACATTTGAAGTTTTGCTTTTCGCTGTAAGAACTTTAAAGTCCACAAAAGCAATATATTATTGTTTTAATATTAGATTTTTTTGTTATTGTTCCCCCAAGACCAAATCGGTGCACGTGTTTTGCAAATGTCTGCATGTGTTTTATCTTATGACACATCTTTTAAAATGTGGGATTCTCTTCATGTGTGTGTTCTGAAGGTGAATGTGGTTCACTTGTAAGCTTACTGTAGTTTGCTCCATTGCCAGCCCCCAAAACTCACTAAAACTGTATTTTGTGTAAGTCTTGGCAGAAAGTGCCTTTTTATACAGTGAGAACAGATGATGGCAAGCGTGCTAATCACCTTACCTTTGGGCTGCTCTGAAGGAGTAGCAGCATTAATCTTGTTACCACCTGCAGACTGCACTGACCTTTTGCCTGTGATAAAGATGCTTCTGTTTGCAGAACATAGATGTGGGGTGGACGTGTGGCATACACTGCATCGTGATCCAAGTGCTTGAATCGTGTTGCTGCGTGCTGTGAAATCCCTGCTGTACAGCACTCTGCGGGCAGCTGCATTTACCCAGTGGTTCCTGTTTGTGCAGGAGCTCTTAGATTGATGGCACTGCATGGAAACAGGATGTGCAGGAGCTGAGTATATCAACTGAGGGCTTGTATGCCTCCTGGCACTTACAGGCAGTCTGAAATGCATGTTGGCAGTTGGTGAATTCCTCAGTCCCTTCCTATGTCTCTTATTTTTCAGAGCAGAGGGGTAGATACCTTTCAATTATGCAAAGCCTTTAATGTGCACCTCCTTGTTTTGTAAGCCCTCCTTACATAATTGAAACAGGGGTTGTGGGAAGACTAGAAGGATAGGTGTCTTCCCATGTTAGTATTGCTTCTAATTCCAGAACTAATTGGGAAAGCATGGAAGATGATATTTACTCTAAAGGGAAAACTAATGGAACCATTCATGTTTTTCATTCTTTCTTTAAAACCTACCTTAACCTTAGAGTTTTGTCTTTAAAATGTTCTGTGTCGTTTTGTACATGGAAAGAAAATGCACTATAGCAAATGAATTGCATTGGACTTCATGTTGTGTGCTGCCTGCACAGCAGGCGCTTCGATGAAAATCAGTGTCTCTCATTGCCTTCATACAGTGAGTATCATTTAAGAGTTTTCCACATAGGGATTCTAAACTTCCACGTGCCATAAAGTGAAAATCAACTGTGAGCTTAGGAGAAGGAAATACCAAATGTATTTCAGTGAGTTATGCATTTTTCTAGAGGATAAATCTTGATGAAATTATGTTGTGTGAAACTCTTCCTTTTAGCTGCTGCCATAGGATGCAAACTACTTAATGGTAAGCAGTGAACTTCTTTATGGCATCTAGTTTGCATCCTGTGCCAAAGGACTGATGCGGCTAATACCAGAGCTGAGATGAACAGGCTTGGAAATGAAGACTTACCTTTGGTTTTGAAAGCAGCTTTTATGAATCGAAGGAATTTAGACGTACAGACTAGTCAGATTCTCAGTTTTCTCCATTATCTTTTATTCATTGTCCGTTAATAGAAGCGGGGATAATTTTTTGTTTGTTTTGGGACTGCTTCTGATGCAGTTATTGGTGTTCTTCTCTATGTTATTTCTGTATGCTCTTCATTCCTCTTCCCCTGACACTGTGCAGTGTTCTCCTTGGTTATCTATTTCTATCCCTGCTCTTATATGGACTATATAAATTAATAAGTAAGGTTAGATTGATCGCCATATCTTTCTAGTCCAGAGAAAGCTGCTTTTAGTGGCAGATGATGTCAAAAAGATGACTTCACTGCTGGCAAAATATTTGCAAGATTTTGGGGCATTGTTGAACGGCTGAGGTAAATTTGTTGTGCTCTCCAGGATTCATTTGATCAAAGAAGTACGGATGTTATATCTGCTATTTGTATTGATTTCCATTGCGCTTTGTTTCTAAGTCTGTGGCAGAGATGAAGCTTTTTGAGAGCTGGAACCATGGATGGTATACCTCCCTACAAGCAGCTGTAATATCAAACTGCATTTCTGAATAATTGCTACCAAAGTATGTTAGATAATCCATAATGTTATCTGTTCCTATTTTAAATTGTTCTTTAATACTTTAAAGCAATTCTGTTTTTTCAATCCTCTGTGTTTTATTTTGCATTCAAATGAGAGTGAGGAGATTACCTTCTTTAGTTCTGCTGCCGCATGCAAGTGAAAAGCATTTTGTTTACCAGTTATAAAGAGGGATTTGGTGACAGGCAGGCTGTACAGTAGCTGCCTAGCCAGGTGGCAGGTGACAGATTTACCAAGGAGCAGTATATTTGTTTTTAATTATTTTGTTTAATTAGAAATCCCTCGTATTGCTTATGTTCTATATCTTTTGCTTCTAAGTAATCGAAGTCATAAATGAAAGAGGTGTAAACTTTTCTGATCCCTTACTGTGTGGGCTCTTCAGCTATAGAAAACTTAGAGCAGAAAATATTTCCTCTTTTAAAGACAGTAAACTTCCCCCCGGTAATCTTTTCTTTTTACTGCCATAAGGTCTGTTCTGTAAGTTCAGAAGCCTGGGAGTTGCGAACGTTGTGGGTTTGGTTAATTGTCTCTTTGTTTTGAAAGTTGTACTGAATGCATTGTAAGAATCGAGCAGAAAGAGCAGGCAGCAACACTGATACACGGTTAAAGTTTGGAAAGCCACAGAAGAAGCCAGGGTAAAAACTTACCTTTCATATCAGAGAAACAGCGTGCTAAATAGGCAAAGGGATGAGGTCAGCTAAGGAACTGAAAACCAGAAGGACATAGAATATTCCCCTGCCTCTTGGCTGTCTGCTCAAATTAGGCAGATACTGCTTGTGTGGCTTTGTGTCTGTAGTGCCTAACGTTATTTTATCATGTCCAGGAAATTCACCTGATGGGTGAAGATGTGTCGGTCTAATGCCAGATTGACGAGACTTTTCTTTCTGACGTTAGAATTCCCTTGCTGCTGCCCCACGGAGTACCCAGCATGCCTGCAACAGGGAGGAGGATTAGGTGGCTGTCAGCATCGTTTTCCTTCATTTCAGAGCAGCTGACTTGTCATTGGGAATGACTCCGTCTTCTCTGACTTACTCCAAAAATTTAAATAATTGGGGGCTTATAATTAAAATAAATGAAATTTGCTTTAATCCGTCGCTAGTGAAGCAGAGAGCTGCTATCAAGTGTCTGTGTAATAATATGGCATGGGGCTGAGAATATGTGTGAGCCTCTGCATTTGCTCTGAAGCTTCTGAGGTATTTTGCAGGATTTAAATTTTAATATTGAAAGCTGCTTTGAACCAATTTGGGTACCGTGTTTGTTGGAGACTGCAGGGACAGTACTGTATGAATGTGTTAAGGCAGTAGAGAAGAAAGAAGCATTTTACAAATGAAAAGCTGGGTTACTAAAGAGTTTAAGTGAATGTGTGCAAGTAAGATTTCTGTCTGTGTGTTTGGTTTTTTGCCTTGAGGTCTCTCTGCTATGTTTCTTTAGGGTATCTACTGATCTGGGGCATCATCGCTTTTGGGCACCTACTTCAGCTAGTTAGAATTTGATTTTTGAGAGGTGGCGCGCAGACTAGATTTAATTGGGCAAAGCAAGAACATTCCTGCAAATTTTGTTTTCCATTTCTCTTGGCATCCCCACCTTGTATTGCCTGTTTTTAACAGCATTAGGGATGGCCCTAGAAGTATGGTTAAGGTGTTATATTTGGCATGCTATCAGAAATATCTAAATATGGAAGACTGTGCACAAGGCTACTTACCAGCATTGTTTGAAGACTTGCTAAATGAGACAGAACCAAGAGCAACATCATGTATATTTTCCGTATGCAAAGATACCTGGCGGTTTCTCTTTTTGTCCACGAAGGTGTGAGTACATATGAAAGTGGTGATGTCAGCAATGTTCAGAGTAGCTCTTAGAATTTGAAACTTACCAGAAAGTTACTGGTACAACACAGGAAATAAAATAGCATTTTCTCTTGGGGCCTCATCATGACAAGTAGTTTACCCAGGCTTGCTTCTTTCCTTCCTTGTTTAGTGTTTTCAAGAGCAGAAAGTTACTGTAAAGTACTCAAGTACCAAAGCCAGTCAGGCTGGAAGCAGTACTTCTAATAAGTGTCTGTCTGCCCATTGACAAGAGTGGAAATACAATAGAATGATAAACAGGCATGTGATGGAGGAAGGAAGACATAAAATTCACTGCACTACGCGGGATATGTTACTTTGGGCTTTTCTGCTTTGAACTCTCACCCATAAACTGCTCTGAGTAAGAAAAGTGACGAATGCTTGGCTTATCAATGATGTGAACATAAGGTATTTTTTGGGTAAATTGACTTTCAGAATTTAAAAGATGCATCTCTTCTGTTCTGTGGATCTCTGTTATCATGGCTCCCATTACCACACTGCTGCTTATGCAGGGTTTGCAATATAAAGCAGCGGCAGGCTTGACTCATTCTTGAGGGAGTTTGGGCAGAGGATGGCTGCCTGCTCTTCTGTGGGGCTGCAGTCCTCTGCCTGTGTCAGGGCTGAGCTGGTGTTGCAGGGAGCTCACTGAGATGGTGCTGTTTGATACCTACAAAATCTGATTGCACTGAAATTCCTGAAACCTGTATCAGCATAACCATAATGACTGTATCAGCATAAACAAAAATTAATCCCAGATCAAATTCTACCGAGGTGGTTATTAATTGTACTGAGGTAGTTATTACATTTTCGTAATCCATATATAACTGCTTGCCGTATTTTTAGGTGCATCACTGAATAGTTCTCTTTAAAGATAGGAGAGAGGTTCTGGTTACTCAGTTATGGTACTTCTCACATCTTGTGTCAGTGTGTTGTGCAGTTGTTGCAGTCTGTGCAAGAAACAACTTCTAGTCCTAAGCATTATAGTTTGATTATACATTAAATGCCCAATGCAGTTAGTTTCCTGTTTTTTTTTTTTTT
>PPHD01000951.1:29549-50006 GCA_002909625.1 Bambusicola thoracicus
TTTTTTTCCTTTTTTTTTTTTTTTTCACTACCATTTTGTCATTAGAGTTGTCCTCCACAAGGCTATCTTCCTTGAATATGTCCTCATTATGGTATGTATTTGAATGAAGGCAGGTAGAATGTTCAGTGAAGTGATAGATCACTGTTTCTCTTACCTCTTCATCTCTCTATTTCCTCCCTGGTCTATCTTCCAGTGCATTTGATCTTGAATGGAATAGGAATAGGGCTATCTACGTGTTTCCAAGAGTAAAGATTATCTGCTTTTCGTTCTGTGCAAAGTGCAGCTGGAGAGTGAAACAGAGACCACTGAGCTGTTGCATAGCAAGGAGAAAAACTTGTTCACGGTTAAAAGAAATTCTTTCAGTCATATCAGGAAGTTCTCAGGCTTCAGACAATCTGCTGTGCTCTTGGGGTATAGATTTACCCTGAAGCTGTACTCTCTTGCCACTGTGCTTGGCATCAGTTTGCAAATCTTATTCTCTGAATGTGAAACTCCGACCACTTGCTGCAGTGGGAGTTTTACATGTCAGGGCTTTGTATCGGCTGATTTCATAGTCCAGTGAGGGTTGTAAAGTTGCTTGAGTTCTTTGGGTCAAATGGTACTACGTGTGTAGAGCACAGTATGGATGCCTGACATACATTCTGTAATGCAGGATGAAGTTAAGCCTGTTTCTCTTTCATCTTCTGTGTGAAGGTTACATAAGATCTTGCAGAAAAACTACAAATGAAAGATGCCAAAGAACTCTGTGGGATCTCGAGGTTTTTGTCAGCCTCACTGATAGACCTAACACAAGTAAAACTAACTTCTGTTTTCTGGTACACATTCATTTTAACCGATGAGTGAGAAGTGATATGATTCCTCAGAAGGCTTCCAACAAAGGTGGGTCTTAAGCTCACTCACCTTGGTTGCTACTACAGGCTATTAGTTACCCTTTCTTTTGTACTTGCTTGAGTTTCATTCTTGCTTCCTTTCCCCTCAGAGCTATGTGCTGATAATACAGGCACTTATACAACAATGTATAGCAAATAAATGCTAGAAACAGAATCTCAGCTCCTCATGCTTAAATACACGTACGCGCATGCATGCATACTTGCAAACCCCTGGTAATTTAAAAAGATGGCAATATAAGGATGAATTCTTCTGTTTATACCATTGCAAGTTTCCCTGATGAGACAACTCCATTTCTGGAGTCCCAAGGTTTACGTTCATCTCAATTTCAAAGTAACTGATGAAGCCTTCAGTTAAGATGTAAACGCTGTGCAAGTGTTCTCTCGGTAGTCAGTATCACAGTAATTTGGTCAGTGGAATGCTACTCCCTCAGAGCTCACTGCTTTACAGATACAGAGGGCGTAAATACAAATGAACTGTTGTCCTGTGTCTGCTTGGCACATACAAGAAAGCTCTCTCTATTAGCTATAGGCAAATAGGTTGTCTGACTAATGCTGTTCTTTCAGTGATGCTGTGTGAGAGTAGAAGGTGACTTAAAAATCCTGCTTCTAGGGAAGATGTGGTATTTGAGAAAAGTGAATACTGTTGCAGTGTTTTCTGGAAAATATTGGGAAGACGCTTTGGCAAGCAGAGTGAATTTCTTCTCAGCTTATTTGGCCTCCCCCGTCTGCTTGACTTCCTTGCATTGTCAGCTGGTGCAAGGGTGTTGGTTGTAGGAAATGGGTCATAAAACTTTCGTTAAAAGTTTAGTGGGAAATGACAAGAGCAATAGATCTGTCAAAGCAGGTTATTCTTGTCCCCAGATGAGGCAGCAGCCAACCCTAGCCATAAGGAAAAGTCTCTGTTCAATGATAGCTGCCTGATCCTTGAGCCTACTTCCAGCTCTGAAGAGGACTTCTGTAAAATGCAGGTTGCTTTGGTTCATTTGTTTTGAGCTCCTTTTGTAGTCTCTGGGTATGGTCTGAACTTGAGTAGAAGCTGAGGGCTGTCAAGTGCAGCTCAGACCACAGTTGGCATCATCCACAGCATTCGGCTGTGACTGCCTTTGGAGCAAAGCCTGACAGATGCATCATTTGCTATTCTGCTTTCTCTGATGTGATGGCATGGGACCCTATTGCTGCTGACACCATCTGTTGATTGTCCCTCACTGACCTCCAGCCATAACCTAACTTCTGAGGAGACTGAGGATGGGAGAAAGGCTGCACCTAACTATTGCTGGGGTTTCTGTTCTGGAATACATGAGGCTATTTCAGCCAGCCATTTATGGGAAATATTAAGATTTTCCTGCTTTTTTGTAATGCTGTAACTGCAAATGGTACTGGGCTGTCCCACCTGTATCAAGATAATGAAATTAGATACCAATTGGAACGTGGATATGACAGCTTCTTCCGTTGCTTGTTGTTCCTATAGCTGGCCTGAGACCTTTCTGAAGGGTTAGGAGTCTGGAAACTTGAATGGATGTTGGAGTCAGTCCTAGGGAGAAGCTGAAATACATAAATGGAGCAATCGAAGTGTTGTGTTGGTGGAAGCCAGAGCACAGCAGCAGTGCATCAGTTTCAGGTATTACTAGGGCTTTTCCATTTATCCGCAACAAAGTTTTACAGCCATGCTTACTTTGGTATTAGCACCTTATGTTATGTATGTCACAGCGCCATCAGTGAGAAGATATTGCAGGAATGTTTGTTTCTGTTTGCTCTCCAGCCTCTGATGGAGAGACACAGGAACAATTAATCCAAATTAAATAAGGAAGTGAATTCGGAGTTGAAGGGGCTCTGATAGATCTTAATTTATTCGTGTAATGAGCTAACTGAAACTGATTAAGGTCACTCCTTCGTTATGAACAAGAGTGCCCACAAAAGGCTTTAAAGTCGTTTATATAATCCGTTTCAGAAGTTAATTTGAATTAATTTTCTGAAATGTCTGCCGGCAGAAAACCCATTATAGTCTCTGTTTGAAGACTGCAAGCACTCAAAAATAGATCTGCCTGTGCCATAACAGGTAATTATTATGTAGTGACACTGCAGCATCCCAGTGGGATGCAGGCAGTGCTGTACTACACCACGGTGCCACGTCCCCATTGCCTGAGTTTATCCTCTGTGCAAAACCATTGCCTCAAGCCTGCCTCAGGGACCAAGGACTCCTCTTAAATCTGTTACATTTTAGCTACCTCCTACTCTGAGTGCGGTAATTTACATTTGCTTTAGCCTGGCTCCCATGCATGGCACTTTCACCCACAGCTGAGAGAGCAAGTCTTTAGACAGTTTTTCCAGCACTACAGCCAGAATTACTCAGCGGTTCAGCTGCTGGGTGAGGCTAATGCCAGGTTCCCCAAGGAGTGGTTGCACCACCTGGCCAGTGAGCTCCAGTTGTCTGGCTCTGTGCCTCGAAGGCTTCCAGTGCTGCCAGGTCCTGTCAGTTAGCCCCAGCCTGTAATGTTCTGTTGCTGCCACTGTTCTTATTGGTGACTCAGCCAAGCTTGTTTTGAAGAAGCTGCATCCCCCTTTTAAATTCAGAATGGTCGTGAAAAAGGAGGAAAGACTGAGCGCATGGGAACCGCTCTGAGCTGGTTGTGATGTTCCTTCTCCAAGTTACAGCTGCAGGATCACACTGGTGCTGTGCCACCCTGCCAATACAGAAAAACTGAGAAGTTTCTGGCAAACTCCTCCCTCTGCTGCTCAGAGTAGAGTGTTTGTTTGGACTTCACAATCAGCTCCTGTCTTATATGACCAGTATTAAAGGATTGTGCTTGCCACAGGCACCAATACACAGCCCAGGAGACTGCGGCTCAGAAAAAGACTTCCACTTTTATGGGGTAATTCTATGAGATGTGCAATGGTGGATTGTTTTTTTTCCTTTTCAGTCACCTGTCTGCTCAGATGCCAAGTGTTGTTGCCTTCCCGAGAGTCACAGTCCCTGCTGCTGAACTGATTGTTTCCACCACTGTGCTTCTGTGGAATATGACAGTAATGAGACTTACTGCGGATGAGATTATGCACCCAGATCACAAATGAAGGGCTGGTCCCCACTGCGATAGGCACCGCCAGGTCATAAAATACTCGGATACCTTAAAGCCTTGCTTGTGAAGCAGTAGCTATACTGGGCAAAAGACGTGGAGAGTTATGTGTGGAAGTAGTCCAGGAGCTGAAGGCAGTGCAGGCTGTGGCTGTCTGCTAATTAAGTTGTTTTTGTTCCTGCAGTAGCAGGATGTGTGCTGGCAGACTGTCAGCAGCTGCTGTGTGCTAGCAGTGGTCCAGGCTGCTTACTGCCTCTCTGCTGCCTAGCGTTCTCCCAGAGCTTGTGTAGGTGATTCTCGTGCTATTCTGAGGACAGCCAAACCTTATCTCACATGTTTCAAGGGTGGAGGCGTTGGTTCTCCATTCTAGAATAGACGCTGTCATCTCTGAACATAGAGCTGTTTTTCATAGTCCTCTGGTGGGGCAATTGAGGGCATAATCTGACTGTCCCTTGGACTGGGCAACAGCATAAGCTTGTTTGTCCAGCCTTGCTTCCGAGCCTGAGAGTATTTGCTTGCAGAGGCCTTACTGCTCCGGTGTAGGGTCTTACACAGGGCAAAGCTTAAGTGGGAATTCACTTAAGGATTTTGGAACTGTTGTCATCAAAGGTAGTTTTTTCCTTTAAAAAGAAATTTGTTTTTCCTGAACTGCAAACAAGAGTGGTCTCTGCATGCAGGTCTGTAACATGTATTTTGATGTGCGTATTTCTTGTTGGAAAAGAGTAAAGTTGAGTAGGCGCCTTCTGGAGAAGCCAGGATTTTTCATCTGACTTCTTGTTATGTGCTAGCAGATCTTTATTTTTAAAACAGTCTCCACAGGACAAAAAAGCTCTTAAGTTTTTTTAAATGTGGTTTTACCCAGTAACACTTCTGGCATAGAGGAGCAGTGTTTTTAACT
Organism: Bambusicola thoracicus; assembly: GCA_002909625.1. Lineage (NCBI taxonomy): Eukaryota > Metazoa > Chordata > Aves > Galliformes > Phasianidae > Bambusicola > Bambusicola thoracicus. Next base: position 34,409 of record PPHD01000951.1, read on the forward strand.
TCTGACAGAAAATATATATGCATATCAGGATATAGGTGCCGCTAATTATTCCCAGGATTTGTCTCATGGTTATAATTGAAGAGCAGTAAGAATGACTGTGATGGCCCAGCACGTTTATTGAATTTTGGAAGCTGCTTTGTACACTCAGATTTGCTGAAGCTGGCTTTTGGGAAATGAGACTGTCCTTTGAGAGATCCTGGAGTGACTGCTGTGCAAATTAGTTGGTGGTAATAATGAAGGCTATGTCTAGGTCTGGTGCGACAGGTGGCTGGGAGGTCAGGTTCAACTCAACCAGAGATTTTGGAAGGAAGTTGGCTGTGGTGCTCTGGTACCTCTCAAAACAGGATATAAGAGGTATGGAGATGAGAAGAACTAAATCTAAAGTCTTTTGACAAAAAATCAATCACTCTGAAGTCTGAGAACCAATGTGGCATTTAAGGGTTTTTTAAATTGATGGGTGATACCATGCTTCAATATTATTTTAGATCAATGAGAAAAGAAAGATCACTGTACGTTTAGTCCAGAGATCACCAGTAAAATATCACTGGTGGTGCAAAAGAACAGTCCAAAATGAATCTTGAAGCAAACGATGGAATTAAGCCTAGCAATGAGCTAGGGTTTAAGATTCAAAATAGAAATCCATGTGCAGCTGAAAATAGTTCTGAACTGGAAAAATTAATGACACCATAATAAAGCTATCTGGAAACTGAGCTTCCAGGAATCTGTGTAGAGGTGTCTACGTGAAGTGGACAAATGCTGAGAGAGAGTGGAGCAAGGGATTTGTGTTTCCAGTGTAGGTGTGTGTGAAGTATGTGTTATTCAGCTTTTTGAATCCCTGATCAGAGGCACATACTCTGGGTGGAATTTGTTTTGAACTGCATTCTTTGGCAATGCAGTTGACCTTGAGCTAGGCTTCTGATTCCCTTTAGTGCATGTAAACAACCTGTTAAAAGGCCAAACCATTGATTGGCTTTTTTTTTTTTTAAACTCTTAATTTGTCATGGAACAAATGTGAAACCTATGATAGAAAGTGGCAGAATTAGTGCGTGGGTGTCATATGTGCATAAACTGCTAAGTGTTCAGTCAAATGTCAGATAAATCTCATTGGCTTGGATTCATTTTTGTTCATAAAACTGTTCCGTGAGTTCTCAGATGCTAAAAGGTGGGATTGTTTTCTGATTCATCCGCGGTTGGATGGCTAATTATAACAGCTCATTCTTTAAATAGGCGAAACAGACTACACCCTAGCTGCTTTCTGCTCTTTGCAGGAGAGTAGATTAATTAACAACAGGAGGATGAGGTGTTAAAATACTAGTTTTTCTTCTATGAATGTAACAGAAGAAAAATGGACAAGAAGGTTGTTGTTAATAGTACAGGGGAAAGGAGGAATTCTCAAGTGGTGACTGAACTGTTGACCATTTCTGTTTGGTTTTGGGATGCATGCATACAAACATCTTGGACCTCAGTTTGGGAGGAACAGTCGGTATGGAGGAGGTGGAGCAGGGCTGACTTTCAGAGGGACTTGAGAGTCTGGAAGGATGAACCAGTGTAGAACTAAGGGTGTTCAGCAAAGACAAATGCAGTCTTGCACGCTGGATAGAAAAACCAAGGCAGCTGCAAAGGACGGGCTAGGTAGCACTTTTGCAGAGAAGGGCTAAGAGTCCTGGTGGATCACTGGTACTCCCAGTGTATGGTTTGTAATGCATGAGGCACTGATAATAGGAATAGCAATATTGAACTACTGGTTAGGTATGGCAGGTAGCACTGAGCGTGATTCTGGACTTTGAAACAGGGATAAGTAGAACTTGCAGATTCTATGAGGCATCCCTGATGCATTTTAAGTAACAAGAAGCAAATGCTATTGCCCTACTTCTAAGGAAAACTTGTAGGTATAACAGCAAGTGAATGTGAGTTAAAAGAGGAGTAGCTCTCCCTCTCCTTTCACCTAGCACTGTGTATCAAGTTTAATCCTGCATTTTCCTGACAGTTGAACATTTTTATGACTGATGTGTTAGATGAGCAGAGTGCTGATGCTCTTTATGTCTGTTATGTTAGCACTTTCAGTTTCCTCTGCTTACCATAACAAAATAACAACACCACCACATTATTTATTCAGATTGAACACTGGTTGACACCCTGATATTTTCCATGCTGCTCCTGATGGGTGTTGAAATTCCTTTAAAAAGAAAAACCCTCTTTCTTAGGTATCTGCATTACGTTGCTTTAATCACTGTGATAAGAAAGAAAATGTTCGTGGTGTTTAGTCACATCTCATACATAGTATTGTCAGTGGTAATAAAATTTTAATGAAAGAATTATTAATATAATCCAATAGGCTGTGATAAAAACTGCCTTGCGGGGAAAAAAGAGCTATACAGTATCATCTGAATTCTTCCAGTGTTTTTTCCCTATCAACTGCACTTAATACTTAAAGGCTTTTATGGCACTCCATGTGCTTTAACTGCTTTGGATTCATGCCTTCTAGCAAATCTTCCAGCCTTATTCTTCAGATGCTGATGATTTCTCTAACCAACAGTTACCATAAAAAGAGAGACAACTACATTGTACTCCATTGTTCATTTGTTTTCATTTTTAATATTCCTGTGGGTGTATCTGTTCATGAACATTCAAACAAAAAATAAACTGAACAACTGCCTTATGGGTTCCTGCCTGGAGTGTTACCGTATCTAGGCTCTGCCTCTGGTCTGAAGTGTGCAAATTTAGATTTAATTAATTCCTTTCTTTTTATGCCTTCATTTTTCTCCCTGTCCAGTGGTTATCTCACCTGTACAGATTTTTAACTGTAGGTAAAGTTAGAGGAAAGTTGCTGTGTATTTACACATTTGTATCCAGTGGTGCCTTAACCACAATAGGAGCCAGTAGGCATTACTGAAATAAAAATGGCTCCACTTCTTGTTTTCTCTCAAAACAATGCTGTGGTTATTCTGGAAGCGTAAAGCATGTCAACTGAATGGAACACTCATTTGAACACAGTCTTAATGACAGAACTTAACCATTATTTTTTCACTCTGGGTGCAGAGCAGCTCTGATGCAAGTGACTGGTGAGGGGTCTTTTTCACATGGTAACATAAAATATGGCAAATTTGTAAGCTTGAATTTTTTTTATTGAGAAATTACTAAGGTAGAAGAGATTGTTCATACACCAGAAAAACATAGGGATCTGCTAATGAAGTGTACTGATGACAACTTTGGGAGGCAAATTGAGTGCCAAGTTGAGATGAGCATATTGTACAGAGCTGTTGAGGGTAAATCATAGAAACAAGTTAAATATATGTATTTTAATAAATAATAACATAAATTTAAGTATTAACTTTAGTAACTAAAAGATCTTTGTGCACTTGAGGAAAAAGAAGGACTTGTGGTGTGCAGCAGGAGTTGATCAGTGGGGGGGAACGTTTGATCTCCAAACTATCCGTTTGTGATCTGTTGCTTGGCACCCGAGACCCAAGTTGGGTAAGCAGTCGATATCAGTGAGTTCCCAAGCTGCATTTCAGGGTGGGAGAGCACAGAGGGAGCTTATTGTAGCGCAGCAAATGTTTAGGTAAGAAAAAGACAAAACTTGTTCAGTAAACCTTAAAGTGCTGTTTTAGTTTTAGAAGCTATTTAATGCACGATTTATTACAACTGAACTATTTGCATATCTTGCAAGCATTCAGTGAAATCCCGGTAGAATTGACTCAGCCTCCATCCTTCCTACATGGATACGTTGGGGAACGTGCTGTTTACTCCCTTTTTTTACCTTCTGATAGTGATCTTCTTAAGGACAAGGATGCTTGGGCTCTTTCATCAGGGCTGTTAGTAGCTCAGTGTGCAACCTTGGGAAGTGATTTGGCATCTGTATGGGTGGAATTTTTAAAATAAGGTGCTTAAAATTAGGCACCTTAATATAAACAACTTGCAGTCTAGCAGATGTAAGGGCTTGGTAGAGAAAAATACTGCTTTTTTTTTTACATGTAGAATGGAACGTACTGAGAGATAAACATTTCTACAATCTTCGTGCAGAGAAAGCATGTAAAGAAACGTTATTTAATTTACTTCCATTTTGTTTTCCCTGAGGATAAACACATTTTGGTCTTGAACTTGTTAAAAAAAAAAAAAAAAAAAAACAGCTATTTTGGAAGTCTTTATTCCTACAGTGCTGGAGTGCAAGATGGAGCCCAGTACTTCAGAGCACAGAGCAACGGAAAGGAGGGAGGTATTTCAGAAGGAACTGGAAGAATTTGGAGCAGCTAGGTGCCTTGGTAGCTGATAAGCAGCAATCAGGAAGCAACCAACATTTTTACTGCAGTGTGTGAGAGAACTGAGAAGGATTGCTCATTATTGGCCCTGGTTCACGTGCTTTTTTTCTTCAGCACTTGCTCTTCACTGCTAGAAGTATGGCAGGTTTTATATCTTTGTTTATGCCTTACCAAACTTGAATGCCATGCACACCAATTCATGTTTTTAAAGCACTGAGATCATCAAATGAAATGGATGTGCAAGAATTTCAAGTGGTGTCTGAAGGGGGAGGAAGGTCTTGAGCTACAGAGATCCAGTTTTCTGCTGTTGACCCAAACCCCTCTCACAATGCACGTATCTACAGGCTGCTGCTGCACTGGATTCTGGAGATGTCTGCCTATTAGTAGTTCTGTGTTAATATAGGCTTCCTTTTAAAGCCTTGTGACAGCTTACAATATGCTCTAGGATACAGCAGGATGAAAGGTACATAAATACATGTAAAATGTTATAATTAGGATGCATCAGCAATGCACAAGGAAGAAGGGTTTGCCTGTCTGCGTTTTGTGTCTATAAAGCTTAGTTACTCTGGAACACAGAGTGCATGGCATAACACTTGTTCCAAGCAGTTACACTTGTGAATAATTGCTATGCACAAGCACTGAGGAAGTTATTGTAAATTCGTTTCTGCTGGGAGACAGAGTCATTGGCAGAGATGCACTGACTTCACAGGATGGGGAACATTCTGAAGGGTCACCACAGGCAGCAGTAAATGAGAGGGAGTGTAACTGGAGATCAGCAGTGCCAGGCCAGGCTGGGAGGTGAAGGAAATTGTTTGCTGGTGCAGTGAGGAAGAGTGAGTTGTGATTTCTGAGATCTGTTGGTTCTGTTTCTGGCTCATATGAGCCAACTCAGGTGACAAAACTGTGTCATCTCCTGAATATTCTGTTATATGTGGGTCTTGGAGTGAGGAGAAATAAGGAGAAAAGCTATGAAGGAACAAGGTAAGTTAATTTTCTTATAGTAAGAGCTTATTGTCTCCCTTAAAATCTCAGTCTTTTTTTCTTTTTTTAAATAATTTTCTCAAGATAGAAGGTTGAATGGCTGCAACTGGGATTCCTCAGGCTGACTCAGTTCCTAAATTGAGCATCAAATTTTGTGATCCTGAGCAGATCACTTAAGATAGGTGAAGTGTTTTCCTCATATGTAGGAGGGAAATAATAACTCAGTAGGGATAAAATCTTCCAGGAAGCAGGTTGAGCTAATACAATCCAGTGTTGTCTAGAAAGAAGTGCTTTGGAAACTTGAAGGAGAGGTAATGATGCCTTGTGTGTCTCCCACCAAACACAACAGGAATTCGCTGCCTCGTGAATCTGTGGCTGTCTGAAATGTCTGATAACATTCTTGATTAACACATTTACTGGGAGTAGCAGGTAGTTTGTGATTTTTGGGAGCTTCTATTTGGATTACATGAAGGCTGGAACAGGGTAAAAAGGCACTAAAAGAAAATCTAAATCACACAAGTGTGCTTTTCAACTTAACGGTTTTCAAATTGTTGGTCTGTGTGTTGGAGTCCCTGAGAACGTTGTTGCCTTTCTGTTTTTCTGGCATGGCCCTTGCAGCATGGGGATTGATTATGCTCAGTCAATTTGCAGGAATTGCAGCAAGCCTGAGAACTGTGTAGGATGGAGTAAGCTAAATCCAGTGAAATTGGTGGAGAGCCGATAGTTAGCAAGTCTCTCCTGAGCTTTAATAGCCAACAAAACTGTCTCTCTGCTGAGCGTGACAGACTGCAGTAGTTCAGTCTTGTCACTTTGTGAGATTTGCATAGTTTTTTTATGAGGACAACATACATTGTTTATGGCAGCAGGCTCCAGAGTTTTTGGAGGTTGGACCTCTAGCATAAGGGAACACAGCGTGTGAGAACTGATCTCTTCTCACTCACGTGGGTACTAAATTACCTCTAAATGTAACATAGTTCAGAATTGACACCTAATCAACTTGTGTTACAGAGGAGATGTGGGTGCACGTACATAGCTGTACAGAAGACTTAATGGCTCAAATATAGCATCTAATGCTATAGCTACTAATAATACACAGCTAGCATGAGTACGATGACTTGCACTACATGTAGATGTGTATTGAATCATTCTCAACTTCCTTCTTTCATCTCTTCACCAAAGCCAGAACGATACAGTTGTGGTTAGCTGTGTAAGCTGCAGTGGTGTAGTCCAGGAATTTGCCTCTTAATGAGGGCAGAAGAACTTGATTCCCATAGACCCACTGAGCTCCTCTACACAATTGTGCTGGAGACAGGTACACAGTAAGTTGTGTCTAGGAGCAGAGTAGCCATATGTGCGTGCTGAAGGTCAGTGCTTTCTGTGCTTTCATTTCTTTCTTGTCTGTAGAAAAGACAAAGTAATTGTATCTGCCTACCACATCAAAGTGATAGTAATGATAATTAAAGTGTGGAGTGTCTTAATTATTAAAAAGAAAGGTGGGGGTGGCTGGAGAGAAAGCAGTATTTCTGTTGAGCTAATCATTTTCTGTCAGGCACGCTGAAGTCCAAATGCAGTGTACTCCCTGCCCTGCACTGTTTTTAATTGGGTGGTAAATAAATGTATAAGGCCGGAGGAGGAGAATGCCAGACTGAGAATAAAGGAAAAGAGAGACCAGATGCTGTGTCAGTGCTTACATCTCTCTGCGTGTCTATATGAGTGTGTGTTTTTAATACTCTGGTTGAGAAGATGACAGTTCAGTGTGGAGAAAATGAAGTCAAGAGCTCAGGAAATTCAGGATTTAATGATCAAAGCAGAGAATTTGAAGTGGTTGGCCAAAATTTGGATGTAGTAGCTTTTACCCAGGAAACCAGAATCTTGCCTTCATGCTTCCAAGGTCGATGTGTTACAACTGCTCTGTCCTTCCCTCTCACTTCATTTCAGGGAGTAGAACTCAAAGCTACTCACCAGTGTCTTAGCAGAGGAAAGAAGAGAATGCATGGTTGAGGTGGTATAGGTGGAAACTGAAGATATGGAAGCAGTTAAAGAAGACAGTCCTAGGCTTTGATAGGCAAGCTAAAAGACACAGAGAAGAACTTGGAAAGCTGACAAATGGAAAGGAACTGAAAGTATTTCTGGCAGTGGTGTTCTGAGGAGGATGTTACATGCAGGTAAGGCAGGCCTGATGGATGTTGATGATGTCGGGCACAAATTTGTCAGAAAAAAAGATATATTAATTCAGCTGCTTATGGAACAGTCTGTGCAGCTGCGTAGAAGGAAGTGCCTGGAAGTTTACACTTGTAGTCAGCCTAATTACCTATGTTCGGGTGGGACGTTGTGGGAACCTAGGGAAGATGCATGGGACTTTGGCTGTGATTGCTGTGTTTATGGAAAGTGTCAAAGCAGTGTCTCTTTGATTCCCGTCTGACTGTTTTATTTAGGTGCAATAGGTTCAAAAGGGAAGAACAGTGGAGTGAAGATGAAGTGAAACAGTCATAGGACAAAATTATGTCTACTTGCAGTAAGCCTTTGTGGCAATCTAGGATCCCTTTGCATGCATGAAAAAGCAAGCTGTCAGTAACATCAGCTGCTTTGAGATGGTCCATACACTGAAACATACCACTATTTGAAAGACAACATACCGCGGTCTTGATGATGAATTGAATATCTAGAGGAAAATACTCACTCTTCCTTTAAACTGTTTGGGAACATGGACACACCTATTTTGCTAGGGCCACTCCCTTTAGTACTGCTCAACCCAGGAAATATTAGGAGTGAAGCCATAAAGTGAGCCATCTCTGAAGGATCTCTGCTGTTTCTCTGGCTTTATATCTGCACAGTGAAAGGCGTAGCTTCTGCGCTCCAGAAACGTTACTGCTTGAGAGCACAAATGGAACTAGAAATTCATCAGAGCTCTGCAAATGGCAAAGGTTTGTCCTGGGCTCTGCTATGTAAATCTCTACTGATAAATTACGTGGGTTAAAACATTGACAGGACATTTGTTGTTGGCTTTTAGGAGGAAAACAGTTCTGTTGGACTGAAGTTTGCATGCTTCTTGGTAATTTTGTTCTTTTTCTTTACTGGGTGGGTGGTTAAACGCCTCCCACTTTGGTGTATTTTATGAACGGTGGACTTTGTTACGTGGCTGAGCAACGTGTGCGTGTGTCCATGTGCTTCTCTCCCGGAGTGCATTTTTCAGTGTGAGGAGTGGAACTTGGCGGGATAAAGCAGACTTGTTGAGCTCTGACCCCACGTGTGTGTTTGTGGGAATCTCTTTGCTTCCGTTTTGCAGTTTTTCTGCCTTCTAAGTAGAGATGATGACAGCATGTTATTGCAGTGAAGTAGGTTTTGTATAAAGAAATACTAATGTTCTTTTGTAGCGGAAGGTGGCATGAAAATTCAAAGTATTGTTAATTAATGCTTTGAATGGAAAGCTGATAACTTGATCTGTGCTATTGAGGGTATTTTGCTTTGGAATTTATCCTAAGGAAACATTGCTGTACAATCTGTGACTTACTGACTAAGCACACCTATGAGTTTTTGGCTGTCCTGCAACTGTCTGCCACTCCTGTTTGCTTTTGCAGAGGGCAGGCAGCAGGATGTTGAGCAGCTGTTGCTGGTAAGCAGAGCTTTTTCCTTGTTAAAAGGTGCTGCAGGTAGGATGGGGCAGCACAGACTGCTGATGTGCAGCAACCTGCAGGGAGCGAGGAGGAGATAAAGTATTTTGCTTCTAAATACCAAAAGGGCATTGGGTGCACTGTCAGTGGTAATGTACAACCAAGAGATACAAAGTGAATGCTCTGCATCTGAGAGGCTGCAAATCTTAATTCATTTCTTAGTCATTTCTCATTTTTAATACCAGAGTCTTAGAAAAAGGTGAGGGAAGAGGCATCATCATAAAAAGATAAGCTTAACTTTCTTAGTAGCTCCAGTGTGGATAGTTGCTTCCTCTGCTGTGCTTCGACAGGCTCACAAACCTCCCAGGCCCCCATTTGACTTCAGAGATGTCATTTGTCTTTGTGGGTGTAGAGCTTAAAAAGGTACTGGTGGACATACTTTGTATGTAGCTCTGAAAACTACTGAGTTGAAAATAAGTTAAAAAAATAACAAATGTCCAAACTCTCCACCTGTTTATAACAACTGTTTCTAACAACAAAAGAAAATGTTTTCCGTTGCTAATTAGTCTTTGTAGGCCAAACACTTAACCTAATGTTGAGCTAGATGTAACTGTTCTATTTCTGTTTTGTCTCTCAATGTTTACTGAATTAAGTGTGCAAAATTGCTTTTTCCTCATTATTTCTATGCAATTTTATTTCTAAATTCTATTTTGGCTTGATTATAAGAATTAATCCCCACAGAAGTGCAAGTTGATAGCATTTGGTTAAAATTGGCTATTTCTGTGTTGCTGTGATGTGGAAAACTGCCATGTCATTACGTGGACGTACTGATGAAATGAGCATCTGTCCAAGTCCAGTGGGGATTTGTTCTAGTGAGGTTCGGCTGAATATGTCGTTCTCCATTTTGTGAGCGGATACATGGAGAATAGGGCAAGTCTAACTCATATCTCTGCCTGCTTTGGCTAGTGTGGACAACCTCCTGTGTAAATTTAGAAATCTCTTCCTCTTGTTAAGGTCCTAGCAGATAAAGTCCTGACTACCACACTGATAATGCACAGAAGGGAAGATGGATGACTTCTCCCTGCTGCTCTAAGTATTGGTGCTTTCTGTTACCTAGCATCAGGAGGAAGTTGAGAGTCCTTTGGAAATCTTACAGAGAGGGAGAAGCTTTCTGAGATGTGCATTTGTTATTTCACTGAAGACATGTTGTTTTGTTTTACTTTATTTCTGGTTTTGGGTTTTTTTGCTGGCTTTCATGTTCTGCAACAGTGATCCACTGATTCTTTACCAGGTGTCTATTCTGAGTTGGAAGGCCTGATGTTGCTCTGATCATAATCTGTTAAGCAGCTGATTTATTTTACTTCATATTGAATAATTAATTAGTTGAATCTAGGATTTTGATTAATCCTGGGATTAACTCGAAAGGTTTGGATTCCTTAGGAGGACTAAGTGTGTGTGTGTGGGAAATCAATAAGAGAAAACCACTCCAAAACAATAGGATATCTTTTTGTTCATTCATAGATAAAAATGAAGTAACTAGCAGCTGCCAACTAGTTTCAGTTGGAAAATATGCACAACATATGTTTATAACATAAGGTTCTCTACCGATAAATCTTGTGCTGGTCAGCACTGTTTTAACTGATTCATCTGAAAATATTGCTCAGTACTGCTCGAAGTGTTTGATCAATCAGTTTTCATTCGCACAGCCTGACAGGTTGGCTGACATGCTTTCTTTTGTAGATGTTCTCGCTGTTTTCTTGCTATTCTCAGTTGCAGAACTATTCCTATAGCATACCAGAGCAAGGCACGTAGAGTGTAAATACCAGAAGGAGCGATGAAGCTGAATTTGAAAAGTTTATACAGGGGAAAATGCTCTTTTGTCACCAATACATGTCAGTGAAAAATCTGTCTATTAAATGAGTACTACAGTGGTAATGTTGGCAACATCAACACAAACTCAGCTCTGTGCTAAACTAAGGGAGTGTCTGCAAAAACAAAAAGCACAGAACCCACACCAAAACAAGCAGAAAACTCTGATATGTGCTTGTAATCGTTGGTTGCACTCTACATGAACTGAAGGATTGGACCTCCCATTGTGGGGTAACTGTCTATATGCCATGTCTAATGTATTGTAAACACTAGGAAGTACAGAGAATCTGCGATGGTGAGAAAGAATGCAGCGGTAGATTGTCTCTTGAAGATGACAAGGGCCATCTTAACTTTAAACTGTTTTAGTTATAGGGTTTTTTAATGAAACCTTTTGATGAGAGTTAACTTTCTGGAACAACTATTTTATGTTGTTTTTAGTGGCCCAAGACTTATATGACCTTAACTGCCAAAAAAAAAAGGGCAAACAAACTTCAGTAGATGGCATACAGTCAAGCAATGGCAGGATAAGATCAAGAACTTACTGCTATAGAAACATTGCTCTAAATCATTGTTGCAAATATAATATGGTACATAGTCAGACAATAAGGCCACAATGCTGAGATTCTTTGTAGCTGTTCCAGTTAACTCATTTACCTTTCCTGTAGTTTGTAATACCACTAGTACAGTTTTCTTGATATTGTATGACTTCATTTCCATTCTTTTATTTCTAAGCTAAGCTTGCTAGATGTCAAATGCCCCGCACTTCCACTGTGGGATCAAGACTCGTGATTTAGTCCTATCTCTGAATAACTCTCCCAGTAGTTGATAGGCATGGCTGCAGTGCTGTACATGTGCTGTGCTGAACAGCATTGCTGAAGATCAAACAGCCTGTATCTGCCTTCAAGTCAGGGGCATGTTTCTCCATTTCAGTGTCCTGGAAGCTCAGTATGTTTCTGTGACTGCTGCTTTTTTCTGTTGGTGCTGGATTACAAATCTAATTTCAGCAAAGATTCCTCTTAACTATCTTGATTTAAAAAAAAAATAATAATAGTAAAGACCACGTGAGGCCATCAGGAGGACCAGAGCCTCAGTTTGCCAAGTACAAATAGTTAGGTTTTATGTTATACATCGTTTCATGTCATGAATAAATTGAACTAAATTCCAGCTCTTTTCCCTTCCCTGTCAGCGTACTTTCAGAAGTGCCCAGGCCTCGTGGCTGCTGGCACAGAGCGTGGGCCTGTGTGAGGAGGCAGCAGCTGATGGGGGCCCCCATTCTGCTTACCTGGCAGTTTATCCATTTCTGACATGGCTCGATCACTTGTGTGTGTGCACAGCTGATTTGTTAACCAGAAGATAGTGCTGACCATAAGAGGAAGGGTTCAGTGGTGCTGTAGGATTTATTTAATTACAAAGCAAAGATTAGTCAACGCAGCGTATTTAAAGCTGCTTTTAGTAGGAGTGTTGGCAGTGGATGAACTGATCTGATGTCATTTCTGGCATCCCCGAGCAGCGCCACACTTTCCATTATATTGAGAGGTAAACTCTATTCTTAGTTCTATTTTTGATAAACATAGACAAAAACTTTGCAGCAGCTCCTGTTAGTGGACTAAATTAACCTTTGTAGCAGGAAGAGGGAATGAATCCCTTTCAGTGCTTTGCTGGAGCTAGTGGAGGGCAGTATGACTGCAGAAGTTGTCATCTTAGAGTTATGCTGTGCTCCGAATAGGGCTGTGGTGTTGGAAACCCTAGGAGTTGCATGCGACAACAGATATATGTACGTCACTCTGAAAGTAATGCCTCCTATTTATTTGTATGGAAACTACAACAGATACAAAAAGCACAATCACGTTGTTTGATGGAGCAAATTCCCAGCACAAATTCTCAGCTACAAAACACTATTTTACTGTTTTTCAACACAGTCATCACCAATATCTATGCACGTTAGCCAGTGATGAATGAGAGCCTGCATGCCATGCTTGTTAAAATCTGCACCAGTAGGGATGACCCACTGTCACTGTTGCCACTGCTGAAATGCACCATCCACCACCTCACTGTGCTCACAGCCATTGTTTGATCTCCATTAACATTCAGCAAGCATCAATGGCTGTCAGTGGGTGATGCTTTTTCCACGTGGAGGAACTGAGTGTCACACCTTTGCTTTCATGTACACTTCACTGTCAGACACCATTCTGCCAGGCTGCCCTTCTGCTGCCATCTGTCACACAGCAACAAAATGTAACAGGGTATTGGTGAGAAGGTTCAACCTCTGCTGCCTTACCACCAACATCTGCCTCTGATGTCGTGGACCGACATCATAACATAGGAGGCACTATTTTCGGAGCATCCCCTCCTACTTAGAGCTGTTTGTGATGACATGCTGATTCTGTACCTGCAGTAGAAGATCTGTGGCTTGGAGAGAATGGGAAATTTCCAGCAGAGGTGTTCTGCACCAAAGCTCTGCAGTGATGTAGAGAAGATTATTTTTTTCTAATTCAAGTTCTGTGTTCAATGTTTGGGTGAATTTGCTGTGCATATTCCTGTAACCACATGAGTAGCCAGAAGAGAGAATATAATGATACCCAGTTTATTTTAGTACATGACGTGAAGAGTGGTGTTTTCTTTGATGTCATGCCTATGGCACATCACACTTTAAACAGATACAGGAAACAAACGCAAGGATTGAAAGAAGGCCAGGGTTACAGCTTTGATCTCTTTCCTTCCCAACCTATTTCTCTGTCAGTCACTATGAAGTCTGCATTGTGGAGAGCCTTACAGAATTTCTCTTCTCAGCTGAAAGAAAAATGTCAAAGTTCAAATAAGGTGAAGGAAAGTCTGGTTAAAAGAGTTACATTTGTCTGCAGCGCCCTCCCTCATTTGTTGCTACCTTCGTTATTGTCTGAAAAAGCAAAATGAATAAGAAATACAATGCTGTGCTATTTTAATGAACCATTTCTAACTCTTGGGACCTTTAGTTAACACAGTGCAGTTTCAAATCTTTAATTTATTTTGATTGTTTCTTTTAAGTGGTCCTTTACAGGCTGAAGTGTTGCGTAGCAATGACCACAAATAATTAGAAAACAATTAAATATTTTGACTTTTTTCCCACTGCACTTATTTGCATCTCAGAAATCAGCCTCAATAAAAATACCTAAACACTATTGAGGACTAAAACAAAACACAAGTAGTTTCCTACTGAAAATCTGAAGGCGTGCCAGCTTCTGCCTGGATCCTCTTTGTTAATTATTCCCTAGGGTGGCTTAGGCGGCGTCTCTTTAACTTCAAGCATACTGCATGGCCCCAGGAAAGCTGGGGGATTATTTGTAAGGTTGGAGGTACGTGAGTGCTTGAATAGTGCTGCTGAGTCAGGTGCTCAATTTACAGAGTCTTAGGGGTGCAGCAGTATTAATATTTGTTTCATGTGGCTCTGACTGTATCCTGCCTACAAAATGGCATCAGTTGTCAGCAGTTACAGCTGTTGTCTTTTTCTACCTCTGTGTAAAAAGGATAACTTCTGCTCTGAGAATGTATGTTGCGGTGTTCTTGATGTTATGGATCAATAAAATTGTCTTTAATTGTTTTGCCGGAAAATAAGATGCTGAGCCACCTTACCTTGCAAAAATGCAGTAGGCTGATCCATTAATGCACCTGCTGACTTTTTGTGTCTGAAAGCAGTTATGGATGGAGATGTCTTTTTTTTTTTTTCCATGACTAGTCAAAATAAACATTTGAATTGATAAAGTAAGGTAAATAGCCTTGGTTACATTGTGCCTTTTGTCTTAACCCAATTATCTGCACTCTTCCAGTCCCAGCAAGCAGAATAGCAGTGACGTTGTTCGTTCTGAGCAGAATGACTTAACTAAAAATGGAATTCTCAGATCAGAGAAAATGTGCAGAAATATTATGTTTGCCTTATCTGCTAAGAGAATTCTCCAGGGAAATAAGGACTTCTGGTGTTAAATAATGGCTGCAATCTATTGGAAAATCATTAAGAAATGTAGTAATTAAGTTGGAAGGTAATTAAGATCAAGGAGAGCACTCAGCTATGCTTTGTGTGACCTCCTTTTTTAATGCTGTGCAGATACTTCCTAACATTTTTATTATCTGTGCTACTTCTGCAATTTCCATTATCAGAGAATCTGAATGCTGCAGTCCTTACCATACCCACTGCTGCAGGTGCCTTTAGGGACAGGGAGCAACATGGGGAGCAGTGGTGGCAGACTGTGGGTCTGGCATAGGGATGAGCAGGAGGGCTGTGGGAGAGCAAGGCCTGTGTGCTTCTCACATTCCAGGCTGGCACTGTAGCTTGTCAGTCTTACTTTCTTACTGTTAGTCAAACTGATTACTAATAATTTGAATAACTGATTGAGGAAGAAGATATTCTGGTAGCTGTGATGGCATTAAATGCTATAAGTGGATTTCAGGGACCGGTACTTACCTTAATGTAACATCTTACCTATTGCCTTTAGTCAATAACATAAGAAATAAACCAGTATTGCATGTGCACTGTGATCGAAATAGCATGTTATTTGAGTGGTGGACAGGACAGTGTGCACTTGAAGCCTCAGAGAAAAGTGCCTCTTAATTTGGTTCCTTTGTCGAACCAGTTCCAGTTTTGAATATATGAACTCTCAGCTTTCTGCTTCCAGAGATTGCCCATTTTGCATCACCGATTAAGGATTTCGTTGCATGCCTCTGCTTTACATTTTATATCATATCGTATCATAGAATGGCCTGGGCTGAAAAGGACCACAATGATCATCTGGTTTCAACCCCCTGCTATGTGCGGGGTCGCCAACCACCAGACCAGGCTGCCCAGAGCCACATCCAGCCTGGCCTTGAATGCTTCCAGGAACGGGGCATCCACAACCTCCTTGGGCA